>JADRCH010000112.1:204934-254385 GCA_019843965.1 Rhynchomys soricoides
GGCTGCCTTCCGATCAATATGCAAAACTCTCAGCTCCTTCTCCAGCACCATGACTGCCTGGACTATGCCTTGCTTCCTGCCTTGATGATAACGAACTGAACCTTTGAACCTGTAAGCCAGCCCCAATTAAATGTTGTCCTTTATCAGAGTTGCCTTGGTCATGGTGTCTGTTCACAGCAATGAACTAAGACAGGCATGCACCACCACCCCCTGGCACAAATGACCTTTTTGAGTGTGAGGGATGGGCATGTAGCAACCCTTTACCCACTCTCCTCTGCCCTGCCCAGAGCTGCTTTCTCTTCCCTAAGGGCTCTAAATGGCTCCTACTTCAGTGTCAAACTGTAACTCTTAGTCTAACATTCACAGTAGCTCAGAACTGACTCTGAGATTGAGATTTCTTCTGCTTCCTTCCACATCATCCCTAAACACCTCCTGTGAATCCCAAAAGGGTGAGCTGTACTCATTTCCTCCTTGAAGGATCATCTTCCCAGGGAAAGGGGGCTGGACTGCTGCTTTAACTTTGCCTCTTAACCAGCTGTGTGCCTTTAGGCAATTCATTCCCTCTCTAAGCTTTTTTCCTCATCTGCAAAATGGGATAATAGCATCTGTCTCACAGGACTATCTTAAGATCAAGTGAGACAATACTTTGTACAAATGAGACAGTACAAATACTTTGTATACTATAAATTACTATATATAACTCTTTCTTACTAGAAATGTTCGTGTTAGGGTTACCTGCATCTTGCTTTATGTCTGTGTAACATTCTGCTCCTATCTCTATTACAGCAACTACCTCATTCTTCTTCAAATTACACTTCTAAATCTCTTTTGTTTGTTGTTGTTGTTTTGGTTTTTTAGACAGGATCATAATAGCCCTGGCTGTCCTGGAGCTCCCTACATAACCAGGCTGGTCTCTCTGACCAAATCTGCTTTGCATCAGGTACTTTACGGTCATTCTTATTCAATCCCAGTTACTGGAATTTGTAAATTATATCACATTTGTCTTTTGCAGATGAGGAAGCTCAGATTCCAAGCTTGCTCTAAACATCACTGCCTGTAACCTAAGGCAGGGTTATCAGAAACAATGCTTGCTTACTCTTCTTTTTTAATACAGGGTTGTTGGCCAGGCAGTGGTGTCACATGCCTTTAATCCCAGCACTCGGGAGGCAGAGGCAGGTAGATTTCTGAGTTCGAGGCCAGCCTGGTCTACAGAGTGAGTTCCAGGACAGTCAGGGCTACACAGAGAAACTCTGTCTCGAAAAAACAAACAAACAAACAGGGTTGTTATAAAGCCCAGGCTGACCTTGAACTTTCAATCCTCCAGCCTCAGATGCTATAGTACCAGGATTGTAAAAGAGCACAGCACCACACCAGACCAAGCCCGTTCCTTCTCTACTAAGTAAATCAGCCTCTTCAACCCTTTCAGACAGTGCTCCACATAAACCTTGAGGATCAACCTCTGTACTTACTGAAGTAAGCAGCTTGGTGAGCACAAGGTGCTCATGGCTCCAGACCCTGACACACTCCTCACCCATCACTGGGCTCAGGGTAGCATTTCCAGCTCCCTCTTCTGAGCAGGATATAGGTGGTTGGCTAGAGGGCAGAATTTCTGGATCACCACTAAAATACAGGCAGGTCCCTGGAGTCCTTCCTGAGGCCACTCTGGCTGTGACAAGGACAGACTTTCCAGCAGAGGACCCTGTAAGAGGCACAAGACACAAGGTGGAAAACAGAGTGGGAGACTGGAGAGATGGCTAGCAGCAAAAATCAATGGCTGTTCTTCCAGGAGACCTGGGTTTGGTTCCCAGTACGCATATCTAGAGGTTTCCAACTGCCTGAAACTCCACAGGCAGGCAGATCTCTGAGTTTGAGGCCAGCCTGGTCTACAGAGTGAATTCCAGGACAGCTTGGGCTACAGAGAGAAACCCTGTCTCAGAGGGAAAAAAAGAAAAGAAAAGAAAAGGAAGAAAAGTTAAAAAAAAAAAAAAAGGAAAGAAAGAAAGAAATTAACTTGTCCAAAGAAATCAGTTATTCATTGGGCACCAAAAGCCATTAAAAGTTCACACTCTGTTTCAAATTGCTAGACAAGGGACTGGAGAGATGTCTCAGTGGGTTAAGACTACTGACTGCTCTTCCAGAAGACCCAGGTTCAATTCCCAGCACCCACATGGCAACTAACAACTGTCTGTAACTCCAAGATCTGATAACCTCACACTGACATGCAGGCATAATACCAATACATATATAAATAAATAAATTAAAAACAAAACAAAACAAATTAACAGACAACGAATGGCTTGCTTGGTAAGTACCTCTGGGGCAATTCTCAGTGCAAAAGAACATGAAGTTAGATTGTCATCTCACTGTCAGTAACCCAGATGTACTAAAGAACATACAAACCAAGGAAAGCTTTCAGAAAGGATCAAAGAAAATACAGGTTCCACTCCAATGTTAAAGTGTTGAAGGCACTTCTATGAAAGACACAAACCAAAAGTTTTTTGTTTGTTTGGAGTTCAGGGTAGAGTAGAAACCATTATCTAGCCAAGCTGATCTACAGCTCGTGGTAATCCTCTTACCTTGACCTCCAACTGTTAGGATTAGACACATAAACCACCACATCCAGTTTCTATCATCATTTTCTTTCTTTCTTCTTTTTTTTTTTTTTTATTTAAGATTTATTTATTTATTTCATGTATGTGAGTGTACTGTCATTCTCTTCAGACACAACAGAAGAGGGCATCGGATCCCATTACAGATGGTTGTGAGCCACTATGTGGTTGCTGGGAACTGAACTCAGGACCTCTGGAAGAACAGTTGGTCCTCTTAACCACTGAGCCATCTCTAATTGCCAGCACCCACAAGGCAGCTTACAATCACCTAATGCCATCTTCTGGTGTGCAGAGTACATGCAGACAAAGTACTTATATACATAAAATACATAAATGAATGTTTGCATCGATTTTATCAAACACAAAAAAATTAGGAAACGATAATGCTAATTGGTCAAGAAAACATTAAAAAGTGATGGCCAACCACTTAACGGTAGATAACTTCTCCTCTACTCCACTGCCCAGTGGACTTGTGGGCCGGATGCTCCATTATTAATCCCAGACAGTGAATATCCCTCTTAGTTCACAAAAGTTTTACCTAAATTTTTTTCTTCATGTCTTTTCTATTTTTTTTTCTTTCTTTTTGTTTTTGTTTTGTTTTGAGGTAGGGTCTCATTATATAGCCCTGGCTGTCCTGTGACTATGTAGACCAGGCTGGCATCTAACTCAAGAGAAACCCACATGCCCCTGCCTCTGCCTCTGCTTCCTGAGGGCTGGGATCAAAGGCATGCTTCATTACATCCAACTCTGTGTCTTTTCCTTTAAAACAGGTCTTGCTTCCTAGTCCAGACTGTCACCATGCCTATGCTTCTGCCTCAGCCTCTCCAGTGCTGGGCTAATGCAGGCACCATGATACCTAACTCACATCCCTCCTTAGAAGCCACTTCCTAGTGTTCCTGTGCACAGACCAATCCTATTCCTTTCTCAGTTAGACTGAGTTTGCCCAATGTACTAGATAAAGTCTAACCACTTTGGTTTGTACACAAAATCTTTCTTTCTTTTCTTTTTTTTCCCCGAGACAGGGTTTCTCTGTATGGCTCTGGCTGTCCTAGAACTCACTCTGTAGACCAGGCTGGCCTCGAACTCAGAAATCTGCCTGCCTCTGCCTCCCAAGTGCTGGGATTAAAGGCGTGCACCACCACTGCCCGGCTTTTTAAATTTTTTTTTGGAAACAGAATATTTCTGTATAGTCCTGGCTGTCCTGGAACTCACTCTGTAAATCAGGCTGGCTTCAAAATCAGAGATCCACCTGCCTCTGTCTCCTGAGTGCTGGGACTAAAGGTGTGGCCACCACTGCCCAGCTCATACAAAATCTTTTATTGGATGTCATCACAAGTATGCTGTGGAGGTCATACACATGCTCACAGACACATGAACAGACACTAGTAACTAGACAACTGTAATTAATTAAAAGACTGTTCATGCATTTCTACTTCCTGCTTTGGACAATTTCCCCACTCAGCATTTCTTCCCTACTCCATGCAAACCGAGCCTGGGAAGTTCCTAAACATGACATCATAGTTCCTTCCCATCTACAAGCCTTTGTGTCTGCCGCTCCCTTTGCCTGGAGTGGCCAAGCATTCTAAAAACTTAAGTTCAGATGCTGTATCCTTGAGAGGTCTCCCTTTAACAACTCAATGTACCTTCTGTTCTACTTCTCACACTGACTGACTCTTATGTCTGTATCCTTGTTAGATAGACTGCCAGCAACTTAAGAGGAAGGCCGAGAGCCTGGAAAGTCACTACCAGGACCACAGGGAAATAAATAGGGCTTCTCTGTGATTAGGGTAGGGAGTAAAAATGAGAGAGAAGAGTACTGAAGAGGGGGCGTGGTGGTGCACACTCAGGAGCCAGAGGCAAGAGGATCTCTGTAAGTTCAAGACCAGCCTGGTCTACATAGTGAGTTCTAGGATAATCAGAATTACATGGAAAGACCCGGTCTTTAAAAAAATAAAAACAAACAAACAAAATAAAGTGCTAGTGAGAACAGAAGACAGTGCAAAGCTCCAGTTGTCAGACTATGAAATGGTACACCAGTTTGGAGGTTCTCCAAAAGAATTTTCCATAGAGCTGTCCTATATGTCATGTGTGACTATACTCTCAATAGAACAAAAATATATATCCACACAAATACTAAGAACAGCATAATTTCTTTTTGGGTTTCTTTTCTTTTTGAAGGGAAGACAGGGTCTCATTATGTAGCCTTGGCTGGCCTGAAGCTTGATGTGTAGATCAGGCTGGCCTATTAGAGATCTGCCCACCTTTGCCTCCCCAGTGCTGGGATTAAAGGTATGCTGTACCAGACTAGGCTGAAACAGCATAATTTCTAATGCCTCAAAGTGGAAACACGCTAAATGCCAATCAAATGATAAACAGATTCACAAAAATATGGAATACTCATCCAAGAATATTATTAAACAATAAAAAGAAATGAAATAATGCTACTACATGATGAACCTTAAAAATCCTATCTTAAGTCAAAGAAGCCTGCCACAAAGGACTGCATACTGTAGCAATGTCCAGAATAGGCAAATTAACAGAGACAGAAAGCAGACTGTGAAGGCCTGGGAACTGGGGGAAGAGGTGCAGAAAAAGCTCCGGTGCAGATCTACTTAGCTGAATATCTATATGGATGTCAGGGTGATTCTGCAGTGGGGTAAACAGACTAGACATGACTTAGCTGTGTACTTTATGTGAGTGAAATACATGGCGGCATGTGACTCATATTTCAGTGCTGTCATGTATATTGTGGAGGTGGTTTCAGATCTCGCTCTGTAGTCCTGGATGACCTGGAACTTACTCTGTAATCCAGGAATGTTGGCATGCTGGCACTTTCTCTTCATATCTACCTAGCTCTCTACACATAGTGGGGCAGGGCATTTGCTTCTAAATCTAAGGCCTCTTGGCACATTTTAGGACAGAACTGAAGCAACTTGGAACTGGAACAGCAAAGCCAAAACACAGAACCTATACTGTGGACAGCATTTACCACAAGTATCTCATCCTATCTAATCTGTGTCTTAACAAAAGTCACTAAGGTGTACAGATGTGTACAGGGTCCCCAGTCTGGTGAAGTCATAAGTCAGGCCCAACCCTAAATGCCCTGACACTGGGCCGCCATATTCTCTAGATCTCACCTTTCAATCCTATCTGACTACCATGGATCTTGGCTTGGAATGTTTGGTTTTTGTTTCTTTCTGGACCATCTCCGAAGTTCAAAGTGGTCAGTAAGCCGATGACGTGAGGACCTTGCCACTTCCCTGTGACTGTCTCATTCATGGGGCACAGACTTAGCTGGCCAAAAGATCTCAAGAAGGAAACCCAATCCTGTATGCAAAAAAAAGTGACAGAGACGTGAGAAGAGCAGCAGAGGCGGGTATATACCACAAGGGTGAGCACCCTGGGTACTTACCTGGGGAATGTCAGGGCTACGGAGGCCAGCTGTGTGGGTGAGGAGGAAGCCACCAAGGCCCAGGCCAGAGAGGCCAAGGAGCAGCAGGATCAAAGTGGCACAGACCAGAGGTGGGTGATGAGCCAGACAGAGATGCAAGTTGTGCCCTGCCTGGCAGGTGCCCATGGGGAGCAGAGGGGTCTGGGCCTCCGTGGAGTGCCTGCTGGAGGACAGTAAGGAAAAACTAGACAAGAGCCTGCTGGTCAGAAGGCACTCACCCATGTTATGCAAAGACAAGCTAAAATTAGAAGACAATGAATTTGCTCAAGGCCACACAGAATGAGGCAGAGCCAGGACCAAAATCCAAGATTCTGTACTCCAAAAGTTAGCCTCCTTACAGCACTTTAAAAAAGCTTTCTTTCCGTTTCTGAAACATCCAAAAGAGAGGCAGGGAAAGAGCATTCTGTACTAGCAAAAGGGATGTGAAAGGAATTCTCAGCTGGAGAAAGAGGAAGCAGTTGATCTGGGGTTAGGTTTTGACAGTCAAGCCAGAATCCAGACCGGAAGTGTCTGGGTTCAGAGTTCCTCCTTTGGAATTAAGCTAACTAGCCAGGTAGAAATGGATGGATGGTGCTCACAAGCGCAACCAAGCCAGTTGGCTGTCTGTGAGGTTAGGAGGTTGTGAAAGGGAGTTCTAAGAACACCAAGTAATGAGGATTCGACTGGGCAGCTGTTTGTTCGGTGCTCGGCCACGCAGGATTTCAACAGATGAACATCTCCTTTCTTTTTATTGGTGTCATACTGATCCTTAAGACCAGAAGCTAGTAGAAGAAATGCTGAAGCTCAGGGACTCTAACACAGAAGTGGTAGGCTATGGTCTAAAATCCGCCTCCAACTTCCGAGTACACTATTCCAGGCAAGAAGCGATAGACTGATGATAGTAAACATCTGGAAGGCAGGAGGTCTGTATAAGGTGTGGGGGGAGAGCGTGGGAAAGTGTGGAAGCCACTGGGAAACACAGGTGTCACATATGCTCAGCCCCTGTGTGGCCCCACGTCCCGGCATTTCTGAAAGGGGGAGGGTAGGAGGAGGGAGGGAGGGCAGAGCCTGAGGGGCAGTAGCGGCTGGTGCATCTGGGCCTACCGTCCTCCCCAAAGCCCCCTCCAGAAGGATCTAGACACCCTCATCCCAACCCGTCAGGTCCGTTCGCCACTAGTTCTCACCGGTTGCAGCCGGGCGGAGGCCGGCGCCCCGTGATGTCATGGGTGGCGTGGCGGAGGGGCGGGGCCGTCCCCGCCCCAGTCCGTCCAGACGCGCATGCACGGTGGCAAGGAGGCGGAGAGGTTGCTGGCTACTCCCAGGCCTGGGTAAGGCCGAACCAAAAGAAAAGTCATTTTAGGGGCCAAGTGGAGCGAGGAGGTGATAAAACTAGCAACAGGCGGCGGAGGCCGTGCTAGCCGTGATGGACATCTCAGGGTCTCCCTCCTGAGAGAGCGCAGGAGGGTCGGAAGCTCACCAAAGTCACTTTTCTGATGCTCGGCACCTACCTGTGCCATTCACACACCCCGCCGCGCCCAGGTTTCCCGGAAGGTCTAGGGTCCTCTGGGAAGGATGGGACTTTACTCCTCCCTTTCGAGAGTAGTGTGTAGGTTCTGCTCTTCTCTGCCCTCTCAAATGCTTAAGGTCTACACACCTTGCCCTTGGCCTTTGGCTTTTTTCTTAAGAGGTTCCTAAGTGCCCAAGAACCTAGAGATTCAAGGCTGTTCAGCCGGGAGTGTCTCTTCTCACATTGTTAACCTTTTAGAGGGAATATCTATCATCTTACCTGAAACAGCATAAGACACGGAGCCAGGAACTCAGGTTCATCCTCACTCTGGTGGTGCAGTTCGAGGCAGCCTGGGATCCCTTCAAAACCAAACAACAAAATGAATAAGTCTAATTCTGCATAAGCCATAATAATCATGTTGTCCTGGGAGTAAGATTGTCCCCTTTAAAAAGTGTCTTTGAACAGAGAGATCCACCAGTCCACCAACCTCTGCCTCCTATGTGCTGGGATTAAAGGTGTGGAACATGGTTCTCTAAATGAGAACATTTGTACCACCGGTTTTAGTTCAGAACAGTTCTCAAAAGATGAAGAAAAAAAAAAAAAAGCAAAATAAGGAATCATTCCTATCCATTAGTATAGCTACCAACAAGAAATCAGAAAATAGCAAGTGCCGGGAAATATATGGACAAATTGGAACTTCAGCTGAACATTGTTGGTAGGAACATAAAATGGTATAACTGTTATGGGAAAGAATTTGGCTTTTCCTCGAAAGGAAAAACAACAGAAATAGTATTACCATGTGGTTATAATTCTACCTCTGGATATTAAATTACTCCCTTAATTTGAAACAATGTCTCTGTGAGACATTTGTATACCCATATTCCTAGCAAGATTATTCACAAGAGCCAAAAGTGGAGACATCCCTAGAATGGAAGAATGGCTAATTCAAATGTGGTTCACTCAACATATGAGGGAATATTATTCGACCTTGAAGAGGAAGGGAAGCCATGTATGGTGTTGCATGCCTGAGATCCTAGCATCCATAAGGTAGAGGCAGCAGGACAAGGAATTTAGAGGACACCATCTTTAGCTACATATTGGGGCATTTTATGCTGAGTGAAATGTAAAATGCATCAGTTACCAAAAGACAACAGCAAATGATTCCAAGTATATGAAACAAGACAATAGTGTATGATCCCACGTATATGAGTTGCATGAGGTAACGGCATATGATTCCACTAACATGATATATACAGGACAATAGCAAATGAATCTCCTGTGTGAGATGCATAAAACAAACAAGAGAATGATTCTAACTCTATGAGATACCCAAGACAGCAGTGTATGATCCCAACTACAGGTAATGCACAACACAGAAGTGTGTGATATCAACAATGTGAGATGCAAAGACAATGGCATGGGATTCCGCTTACATGAGACCCTCAAGACAACAGCATAAGTCCATCATCATAATATTCATAAGCAAATAGCATGTGATTTCACCTGTACATGATAAATAACACAATAGTGAAGGATTCCACCTATATAAGCTAGACAAGATAATAGCATATGACTCCACTGATATGTGATGTGAAGGATAATGACTTATGATTACACCAACCTGAGATGCACAAGTCAATAAACATATATATTTTATGCATATATAATATGCATAAAATGGTAGTATATACTTCCAACTTTGTGGGACCCACAAGACAACAGTATATGATTCCACTGAGATGCATGTGTCATGCATGTCCCATGAGATGCATGAGACAATAGCATATGAATGCACCTATATGAGATGAGCAAGATAATAACAAATGATCCCAACAGTAAGTATATGTGTGATGCAAAAGACAAATGTAAATGATATCAACTGTATGAGGTGCACAAGACAACAGTGAATGATCCCACTGATGTGCGATGCACAAAACAATAGCTTATGGGTCCCCTCTATGAGATGAACAGAAACAGAGCAGATGATTTCATCTCTATGAGATGCACAAGACGATAGTGTGTGATTCTTCCAACACATGAGGCACAAGATAGTAAGTGAATGGTTCCACCTATACAAGATGTACAAAACAATAACAGGATTCCACTAGATGATATGCACAAGGAAATAGTGATTCCGGCTACTTGAAGTACACAAGATGATTGCATACCACCATGAGATGGAAAAAAGTGAGAGCATATGATTCTACCAACATGAGATGCTCAAGACAATAAGAAATGATTCATTCTGTATGGGATACACAAGAGGATAGCATGTATATGAGATGTTTAAGACATGAATGATTCCACTCTATGAGATGCACAAGAAAATAGTGTGAGATTCCACTGACAGGAGATGCACAGGATAATCATGTATGACTCCACCTATGTGAGATGACCAGCCCTATAGTGAATGAATCTACTTTTTGAGCTGCACAAGATAGCAACTGATACCAAGACGAGCATAAGATGCCATTTGTATATCACCAAAACCAATCCTGGTGGTGGTGATAATGCACGCCTCTAATCCCAGCACTGGAGAGGCAGAGGCAGACAGATCTCTGAGTTTGAGGCAAGCTTGGTCTACAGAGTGAGTTCCAGGACATTCTGGACTACACAGAGAAACCCTGTCTGGGGAGGGGGAGGGCCAAAAGACAATAGCAACTTATTTCACAAGACTATAGCAAATGATTCAAATTATTTGGTCTACACAAGGCATGTGTGATCTCATTGACTGAGTTGCACAAGACCATGGTGCATGATCTCACATACATGAGATGAAGAAGACTAAACAGAAAATTATTCCACCTATATGAGATGCACAGGACAATAGTGAATGACATCCCCTATACGAGACCACAAGACAATGCGTTTGATGCTACTTCTGTGTCACTATGAGATGAACAATAGCATTTGATTCTATAGGCCTGTCATGCACAAAATTGCTAGGAAGGATTTGGGAGATGAACAAGAAGGATCATATAATTTGACCCACATGAGATGCACAAGACAACAGCATACAGTTCCCATGACACAAAATGCACAACACAATAGCAAGTGATTCAAAACATGTTATGCTACATAAGATAGTGGTTAGTTACACCACCTCTTTGAAGTGCATAAGACAATATCATATGATTCCATCAACATGATTTGCACAAGATAATGTTGCAAGATTCCAGTGTTATGAAATGAACAAGACAGTAGCACATGATTCCACCAAATGAGGTGCAAAAGACAATAGCAAAGGATCCCTGCAGGTGCGTGAGGCACTAGTATATGATCACACCTACATGTGATGCACAAGTCAATCGTGAATGATCCATTTATACAAGCTAGACAAGATAACAGCATATTTTCCCACCATTATGTGGTATAAAGAATAACTGCTTGTGATTTCACCAACTTGAGATGCACAAAACAATAAATGAATGACTCCACATATATGCACAAGCCATACAATTCCACCTATATGAAATATACAAGTCAGTAGACATGAGTCTGCCTATATTGGATGCATAAGACTAATAGAGTTTGATTTCACCGATGTGGGATGCATAGGACCAACCATAGCATATAAATGCACCTATATGAGATTTTAAAAAAAAAAGACAAGATCGCTGGACAATGGTGGCGCACACCTTTAATCCCAGCACTCGGGAGGCAGAGGCAGGCAGATTTCTGAGTTCAAGGCCAGCCTGGTCTACAGAGTGAGTTCCAGGACAGCCAGGGCTACACAGAGAAACCCTGTCTCAAAAAAAAAAAAAAAAAAAAAAAAAAAAGACGAAATCAAGTGATTCTACCTATATGTGATGCACAAGAAAATAGCATATAATTCCATCAATATGATATGTACAAGACAATAAGCAAGTTATTCCACCTATATTAGATACAAGACAATCAGGCACAATTACACCAACATAATTTGCATAAGAAAATTGTTGGGGTCCAGATGGTCTACAAACCCTGACCCATATGTGACCTTGTGACTGTTAGGAAAACTTCAAACATGACACAGAACCTAAGAAGAACATCCTCTGGGGCAAAACAAGGTTTATTCCAGCAAAATAAGACACACAAGATGTATACAACATACAAAATGCAATATGTAATGATTTCACCTATGTGAGATTCACAGTACAATACCCTGTGATTCTGGGCATGAACTGCAGAAGGCAATAGTGTGTGACCGCAACAAAAGGAAATATGCGAAGACAGCAGACGACCCCACCTCTATGAGATATAAAGACAATGGGGAATGAATGATTCCAGCAACATAAGATGCATAAAACAATAGTGAACGGTTCCTACGATCTAGGGTAATAAGGATGTGCGTGCGCCTATGTGAGAGGCACTAGAGAACAGTACATAATTCTGCTGACGTGATGCACACAGCACCATAGTTTATTAGTTCACTGTTGTGCGGCGACAGTCAACTCAGAGTCAAAAGGGATAGCTGCTGAGGCCTGGAGAGAGCAGGTGATTGCAAGTTACTATCTAACAAATTCAAACTTGTATTCTTGCTGGACAGAGGCAGAGGCAGGTGAATTTCTGTAGTTTTGAGGCCAAGCTGGTCTATATAGCAAGTTCTGGACCAGCCAAGGTAACATGCCAAAGCCTGGTCTCAAAATAAAGAACAGAAGTTTTAGTTTTGCCCAGTGAAGCATCTTGGACATGGGTGGTAGAAATAACTGTCTGTAATCACTAGCAAGAGAGTATCCTTAATACTACTGAATGATATACTTAAAATAGTGAAAATGCAATAGGTCAGTTGTTTTGTGCCCTTGGGCTCAGTACTCTGGAGGTTGAGGCAGGAGGGTCCCACAAGTTCAGTGCCGAGCCTAAGGTACAAAGCAAGGGAGGCATGAGTGGCTAGAGTGATGGCTCAGTGGTTAAGTGCACATACTGCTCCTCCCAAGGACCTGAGTTTGATTCCCAGCACCCCCACATCAGGCACCTCACAGCCACCTGTAACTTCAGTTATAGAGATCTGACACCTTTGCCCTCTGTAGCCCCTTCCCAAGAACCCACACACAGAGACACACACATACACATAATTAAAGATAATAAAAAGCATGTGGCAATAATAACTTCTTATGTATATTTTATTACAATTAAAAATAATAGGTCCGAGATGGGCAGTGGTGGCACAAGCCTTTAATCCCAGCACTTGGGAGGCAGAGGCAGGTGGATTTCTGAGTTCGAGGCCAGCCTGGTCTACAGAGTGAGTTCCAAGACAGCCAGGGCTACACAGAGAAACACTGTCTCGAAAAACCAAAAATAAATAAATTAATTAATTAAATTTAATTAAATTAAAATAATAAGTCCGGAAAGATGGCTCAACCATCAAGAGGAATTGTTGTTCTTGCAAAGGACCTGGCTTCAGTTCCAAGGACTCACACAACAGCTTGTACTCACCTATAGCTCCAGGCCAACTGAGGCACATTGTCAGACCCTGCTCTCAAAAGGGAGGAGTGGTGGCTAGAGCGATGGTCGGAGGGTATTCACTGCTCTTGCAAAGACTTGGATTTGGTTCCCAGCACCCACACAGTGGCTCAAAACCATTCTAACTCAAGTTCCAGGGAATCTGAAGGCCTTTTCTGGCCTCCATGGGTACCAGGCACACACATGGTACACATATATGCATGCAGGCAAACCACTCATAGGTATAAAATAAAAATTAAACAAACAAACAAACAAATAAACCTGAAAAAAGTATTTTAAGCAGCTATTGAAAATCTGCATTCACAGGCTGGTGAGATGGTTTAGCAGTTAAGAGCACTGACTGCTCTTCCAGAGGTCCTGAGTTCAATTCCCAGCAACCACATGGTGGCTCACAAACATCTGTAATGGGATCTGATGCCCTCTTCTGGTGTGTGTCTCAAGACAGCTACAGTGTACTCATATACATAAAATAAATAAAATAAATCTTTAAAAAAAAAAAAGAAAGAAAGAAATTCTGCATTCACTTAACAGACAGTTTGGAGATGCATGCTGTGTGGCATGCTTTGCCCTGCATGCAGGGGGAGGGGGAAGGCAGGGGGGGAGGGTTTGAGGGGAGGAGGGATCCCAATACTTAGCATGGTAGTTGGATCTCTGACTTCAGTGTCCCTCCTCTCGTCAATGCTTAGTGCTCAGATCAGAGCTGATGGTCTGACATTGCAACGGACAGAGTGGGAACCATCTACAGCCTGGCTTTCCCCAGCTCTGCCAAGAGAACGCAGCAAAGTCTAAGAGGGAATACAGCAGAGCACTGGAAGTCAACAGCAAAGCTCCGGACAAGGTGCTGCCACTTCATTCTTTACTCTTTTGACTTTTTGTTTCGTTTTGTTAATTTGTTTATCTACTGTGTGTATGTGTGTATGTATACATGAGTGTTGGTGCCCAGGGAACACAAGGTTATCCAGTACCCCTGGGGATGAGAACAGGCAGTTGTGAGCCACCCAGTGCAAGTGCTGGGAACTGAACTTGGTTCCTCTCCAACAGCAGTACTTGCTCTTAACTGTTGAGTCATCTTCCCAGTCCCCCCTCCCTTACATTATTTATTTTGTGAGCATCCGGTTGGGCATGCATGAGTGAGAAGTTGATCCCTCTTTCTTCAGGATCTGCTTCTAGTCACATCCTAGCAGTGGGCCTTTACACACCGAGCCATCCCACAGTCCCTCATCCTGTTGGTTCGATTGCTTTTTGAGAGTCTCTCACTGTGTAGCTCTGGTTAGCTTGGGACTCCCTCTGTAGACCAGGCTGGTCTCTAACTCACAGAGATCTGCCTGCTGTGCCTCCAGAGTGCCTCATCATGGTTTGTCTGGTTGAGACAGGGCCCCATGTAGTCTAAGCCTGCCTTTACCTCACTATGTAGCTGAAGATGACCTTAAACTCCTGATCCTCCTGCCTCCACCTCCCAGACAAAGGTTACCCACAGGGGTCACCTTAAGTGGCTGACTGCCTTTGTCTCACCTGACTCAGAGTCTTTCCAGGGAAGGAGAACAGCTAGACATGGGGTGTTCCTAGCAAACATTGTAAGCTAAGAGAAGAAGCCATGGCCACTTTGGGGGGAAAGTCAGTCTCTCTCTCTCTCTCTCTCTCTCTCTCTCTCTCTCACACACACACACACACACACACACTAAACTAAATCAAAAAAACAACACAATAAGAACAACAGTAAAGGGCTGGAGAGATGGCTCAGCGGTTAAGAGCACTGACTGCTCTTCCAGAGGTCCTGAGTTCAATTCCCAGCAACCACATGGTGGCTCACAACCATCTGTAATGGAATCCGATGCCCTCTTCTGGTCTGTCTGAAGACAGCTACAGTGTACTCATAAATAAAATAAATCTTTAAAAAAAAAAAACAAACAAAAAACAAACAAACAAAAGAACAACAGTAAAACCAAAATCGACAATAAAACCAAAATCAAAACTAAAACAAACAAACAAACAAAACCCACCACCAACAAGGAGGAAAAGATGAGGAGTAGGAATCTTGGATCAAATGCCCCTATTCAACATTTTTGTTTTATGTGTATAAATGTCTTGTCTGCATGTATGTCTGTGAATCATATGTGTGCAGTGCCCAAGGAGTCCAGAAGGAAAATTAGAAGCCCTGGAATTGGAGTTACAGACAATTGCTAGTCACCACGTAGGTGCTGGGAATCAAACCTGTCAACTCTGGAAGAACAGCCAGGGCTCTTAATTGCTGAGCCATCTCTCCAGCTCCTGGAAAATACATTCTTGAAATACCTTCTTACCCCCTGCACTCGATGCTGCTGCAGGAGATTATAACCTGGAACCTCCAGCAGGTTTTCAGGGTTAGCAGAGGCAGAGATTGAGGTCAAGCTAAAGTTGTAAATAAACTCTATAGATGTGGGTATTCCAGCACACAGACTCTGCAAAGGCCTATAGAGTGTCTCTCGACTTTTCCTCTCCTGTCTCCGCATCTCCTCCGACTTCTTTGCCCTAGGCACCTTCTTCTCCTTCTACCTACATAATAATATTAGAAGTGACCTGGTTTCAGTGAAAATATGTGAAACTTATAGAGTACCAGTAAAATATTCCATTCATATAAAATCAAGTACCCGAGGAAGCACAGTATCGGGGGCTTTGGGTTTCCCAAACAAAAACTTGAAATCAACCGCTTACAAAGTCCTTGAATGAATAAAGGAAATCATGGACAAATAAGTGAAGGAAACCTGAACACTGTTTCTGTCAATCAGTGAGATGGCTGATGGCTGGGAATGTGTATCTGTTGGCAGAATGACATCATAGCACCGCATACAACAGGCATGGGGCACAAACTTACAATCCCTGCACTCAGAAGTTGGAAGTAGGAGGATCAGGACCTTTGGATGGTACATGTTTGATTCTTTCTTTTGAGACAGGGTCTCGCTATGCAGTTCTGGCTGTCCTAGAACTTACTATGTAGAGCAGGCTGACCTCAAACTGCTGCCACCACATGATGGCCCCACAAACTCTTCTCTGACCCACGTGCACTAAATAAATGTGGCAACCTTAAATTCCTTGATTTACGCCTTTCTCTTGTTCTGTAACTATAAAAACCTCATCAAACTGTTACTATATTGGAACATGGTATGGGGGCAACCTAGATCTGCATTTCTGGGCCATAGCTTCTTATATTCGTCTTAAGGATAAACTGTTTCTTTTTGTTGTTTGTTTGTTTGTTTTTGTTTTGAGACAGTGTTTCTCTGTGTCCTGGCTATCCTGGAACTCACTCCTTAGACCAGGCTGGTCTTGAACTGAAAGTTCTGCCTGCCTCTACCTCCTGAATGCTGGCATTAAAGGTATGTGCTACCACCTCCTGGCTGATAAACTGTTTCTATTCCCTTTGACATGAGAGCTATACGGTATCTTTGTGTTGACGCAGGAGGGAAACTTGGCTGCACAATACCTTTAGCAACACTTCACTCGTGTTAGCATCAGAGAACGCTGGAAAGAAGCCCTACAAAGGCAAGGAATATGCAAGGCCTTTAATCAAATCTCAGTCCTCCTGAAGCTCAGGGAAATCCAATTTAGCAGAAACGTGCGCATGGAATTACTGGGTGGGGGGTGGGGGTGGGAGGCTCTGCCAAGTGTGCAGACCTGAGAACAGCAGGGATCTGT
Source organism: Rhynchomys soricoides (assembly GCA_019843965.1). NCBI lineage: Eukaryota > Metazoa > Chordata > Mammalia > Rodentia > Muridae > Rhynchomys > Rhynchomys soricoides. The sequence continues at coordinate 221,592 of JADRCH010000112.1, forward strand.
GCTGAGGAACAAGACACAAATGTAGAGAAGAGAAAAGCCCTGCTCAGACCCTGAGGTTAAGGCTCCAGGGGGACGGGATGTGTTTCCCACAGACGGTGGCAAAACCTGAATTGCTGCTCAGCATTTATTGGTCATCTTCAGTTGATGTTGTGGGGAAAATACATCAACCTAGATATCAGAATAGCTCAGCTGGGTTGTCTCAGAAAGGCTAGAAATTTGTTATGATTTCAGATGTGTTCCACCACCTTACTGCTAAGAGCCTCATGAGGCATAGGCCTCAGGTCATCATGGCAGAACCAAGGCTGCTTCTGGAATGCTCTTGGTCTGGAAAACCTCATTTGGGTGAAGGTCAAAACCTAAAGTTTTTTTGTCCTGGAACTCACTCTGTAGACCAGGCTGGCCTCGAACTCAGAAATCCGCCTGCCTCTGCCTCCCGAGTGCTGGGATTAAAGGCGTGCGCCACCACTGTCCCGCCAAAACCTAAAGTTTAACATTTAAGTAAATAACAGGTTAGAAGGGGGAGGAGAAGAGAGAGGAAGAGGATCAACTTACAACAAAGGCTGAGTACTGCTCAGGAAAAAGGATCAACCAAAGGCTGGTAGAGCATCACTGGTCGTGTGGGAATGCAAAGCAAGAGCAGTTAGGGGCTGGCAGTGGTGGGCACTTTAAATACCAGCACTTGTGGAGCAGAGGCAGGCAGTTCTCTGATGAGTATGAGACTAGCCTGGTTTACAGGTACAGACCCTATCTCAAACAAAGGAAAAGTGGTTAGGGCTGGGAGATGGCATAGAGCGTAAAGTGCTTGTGAAAGCACACAGGTCTGTGCTCAATCCCTGGAACCCACACGAGGTTTCGAGAAGCAGCCCTAGCTTGAAATCCCATGACTTTCATGGCAAGATGAGAGGCAGAAACTCAAATCCTTGGAAGCTCATGGTCCAGCTACCTGGCATCTGCCACAGCAAACAAAGACAACCTGAAGGTATGGGCTGACAGCCAAGGTTGCTCTGTGACTTCCACAAGTATGTCCAGATGTCTATATGTGGCTGCGTGCACGCGTGCGAGCGCACGAGCACACACACACACACACACACTATTTGTATGGTTTCTGTATCATTGTTTTTGTTGTTGTTATTTAGGGGGTTGTTGTTGTTTGGTTTTTAGCCAAGTAGACCAGGCAATCCTGAAACTCACTATGAAATAGTTTTTATAGGAAAGTAAGTATTGACAAGTTTGTGGAGAATTGAAAGCCCTTGCTTGCAGTTGCAAGCACTGTGGAAAGCAGATTGACAGCTCCTTGATAAACTAACCATATAATTACCAGGTGGTCATGCAATTTTACTGCTAAACACACATCAAATTTGAAAACAGGTATTGAAAGGAACAGTGAAACGAAGAACGAAGCCTGCATCTGCCAGCAGATGAACAAACAAACAGCCGCATACAATACTATGTCTTTCGGCCTTAAAGGAACTGCCAGAGCTGGGGCGCTGCAGAGTTAGGAGCCATGGTTGCTCTTCCAGAGGACCCTAGCACCTACTGCCTCTTCTGCCTCTGAAGGCACCACTCCTGTCCACACACATGTGGTGTAAATTCACAAAGATGCACACACATATATATAAAATTTTTTAAAAGAAAGGACCCGGGAGCATGCTGGAGCCTAAAGAGGCTTTGTGGACGTGATTTAAGTGAGATTGTGCCAGGCACAAAGACACAAAAATTCTGTGCTCTCTTATTCTAGATACCCAAAGGAGTCAGAAAGTAGAATGAACAGTGTTTGCCTGGGGTTCGGGGCAGGGGAAAAGCTTAATTTGCTTTAAGCTGGGAAGATGAATTAAGTGCTGGAGATGAATGGGGGTGATGGTTGTTTCTGGCTGTACATTTAAAAATAAACTAGTGGACCTTTTTTATTTTATGTGTGTTTTGCCAAATAGAAAGTGGAAACAAGGAGAAAGAATGGTAACCAAAGGTGTCTCCACACACCCTGTCTCCCAAGAGGGAACTCTCTCAGGCAAACTTGACTGAGCCCTCTACCACTCTCACAAGCATCCAACTATGCTCAGAATTGCTCTGTAGTCTCGTCCCCCACCTCTACCCCAACCCCTGGAGTCCCGTTCCCCACCCATCTTTCACAGAGAAAGAGGATTAACATGAGATTTTTGAGATTTTAAGAAGGAAATTAATTTGAGGATTCCAGGCAGTGAGGTGTCAGGACATTTTAATTGGATAATTTCCTGGTGCGGTGATTCCTATGACCATGAAGACCTTTGGGAAGGTCTGTGATGCTGGACTCAGAGAGAAGGAGCAAGCAGAGGCCAGAGTGGCTTGCTAGGCAGGCGTGGGAGCTTAGATTGGAGCTCTGGGAGAACAGGCTGGCTTGTTAGTCTGCAGCCACCCTAACACACCACAACAGAGACCCCAAGTTACTATAAAGTCAGCAAAGAGTTCTATTACAATTATTTTATCTTCGAGTGCATGTTTTGCCATGAAATACCATACATGTAAATGTCTGTCTACCTGACAGAGTTCAAAACACACTGCCTGATACCTTGGAACAGTAGTTACTGTTGCTGTGATGCACCATGTGGGTACAGGGAACAGAACGACGTCTGCCGGAAGAGCACCCAGGTCTCTTTGCCACTGAGTGATCACATCAACTTTCTTTTTCTAGTTTTTTGTTTTTTAATTTATTTATTTCATGTTTGTGAGTCTCGTGTCGCCGTCTTCAGACACACCAGAGGAGCTCATTGGATCCCCGTCATTGATGGTTGTGAGCCAACATGTGGTGGCTGGGAATTGAACTCTGGACCTCAGGAGTGAGGCCAATGCTCTCAACCGCTGAGCCATCTGTCCAGCCCCATCGCATCAACTTTCAACAGAAATTATTTTAAAAGAAAAAAACCTTAACCTGAATATGACTGTGTGTGCTTATACTCTAAAATGTGAGAAGTGGAGCTAAAGGTCATCCTCAGCTCTATCCCTAACCCTAATCTAACTAAAACCATAACCCTCAAACTCAGGTCATCCTAAGACAGAATTCTAACACCAATACCAACTCTAACCCAGACCCTAACCCTAACCCTAGTCCTAACCCTAACCCTAACCCTAACCCTAGTCCTAACCCTAGTCCTAACCCTAACCCTAACCCTAACCCTAACCCTAACCCTAGTCCTAACCCTAACCCTAACCTAACCCTATCTCTAACCCTTACCCCAACCCCAATCCCAACCCCAATCCTAACCCTAACCCTACCTATACAGTGAATTTCAGGAAAGTCTGGCTATATTATACCTTATACCAAAGGGGGAAAAAAAAGAAGAGAAAAATAACTTAGTTGTATGCATTTAAAATTTTGTGTGTAGTGCATGTGTGTTATATGTATGTATGTGAGAGGTAAGCATGTTTGTGTTTGTATGCATATATATGTATGAGGAGTTCAGGGCTAGCCTCAGCTAACAGTGAATTTGAGGCCAGTAAGTGTCTTAGTCATGGTTTCTATTCCTATACAAACCTTGACCATGAAGCAAGTTGGGGAGGAAAGGGTTTATTCAGCTTACTCTTCCAATTGCTGTTCATCAGGAAAGGAAGTCAGAACTGGAACTCAAGCAGGTCAGGAAGCAGGAGCTGATGCAGAGGCCATGGAGGGATGTTTCTTACTGGCTTGCTTCTCCTGGCTTGCTCAGCTGGCTTTCTTATAGAGCCCAAGACTACCAGCCCATAGATGGTACCACCCACAAGGGGCCCTCTCCTCTTGATCACTAATTGAGAAAATGCCTTACAGCTGGATCTCATGGAGGCATTTCCTCAACTGAAACTCCTTTCTCTGTGATAACTCCAGCTTGTGTCAAGTTGACACACGAAACTAGCCAGTACACATAGGCTGCATGAGACCTTATTTAAAAACAAAGACCAGCCAGGGCTACACAGAGAAACCCTGTCTCTAAAAACCAAAAAAATAAAAATAAAAACAAAGACAAACAAACAAAAAACCAGACCAATTTTAATATGGGAAGTGGATTAAAGGGGATCAAAAGAAGAGGGAAAAATAACCAAAACCAACTCCCAGAATGCAGACACAGTGTGATGGTGGAAGACTGGGGTCACCACTGTGGAACTAGAGACGTCGGATAACTCAAGATACCTCATGGAGGCAGAACAAGAAGGACTTGATAAGGAGAATTATAGTGAGTTGGTCTGATGCTGCTGGCATTCAAACGCTAAAGTCTGTACCCCAAGATCTGGCTGCTCCAGGGTGAGCAGACCCTCACATACACCAGCTTTTGTTCTATAAACCTTGCAACCCAAGTTATCTGTGATTGATTAATAAAGACGGCTATACCCTGTAGATGGGCAGACGAGAGGTAGGCGTGGTTTTGGTTCCCAGGCTTGGGGTCTGAGGTAGAGACCAAGGGAAGAAGGAAGAAGTAGCCTTGGGGTAAGTGGATTGTGAGCACATGGCCATGAGGGCCAGTTGGAGTAGGAGCGCCCAGGTGGAACATGACAAATGATGTCTCCGGGTTATTGACAAGGAAGTAACAAAATAGCATAAAGAGTTAATATCTGCCCGGCTCTAGTGCTTAAGGCTTATTCTAAATATAAAGGTTTTAGCAGGGCAGTGGTGGCGCACGCCTTTAATCCCAGCACTTGGGAGGCAGAGTCAGGTGGATTTCTGAGTTCGAGGCCAGCTTGGTCTACAGAGTGAGTTCCAAGATTGCCAGGGCTACAGAGAAACCCTGTCTTGGAAAAACAAACAAACAAACAAACAAAAACAAGAAAAACCAATAAATACATACATACATAAATATAAAGGTTTTGTGTCTTTTATTTGGGAGCTAAATGATTGAAGGTAGAGTAGAAACTCCCAAAGAATATTCACCACAACAAGAAATCAGACTCCTTTCTGCTGTTTCCTTTCCCTCTGCTCAAGTACACTTGCACCCATGGTTTAACCATCCCCTGGTGTCTAATGCTAAGAGCTCCAATATCACAGCATGAACCTTTCAGGAACATACCCAATTTCCAGACTGTGGGCAGCTCCACCACATCTGTAGGTCAGATACGGAAAGCAAGACTCAGCATGAGCTCTGCTGTACCTACAGTGTGTACCTGCCCCGTTCTCTCCTGCAGTTCCCAGCCTTGAATGATGCTATTGTCTGCACTCATGCAGCCATAACCTAGGGCTCATCCTTGCTTCCTCTTGTCTTAGCCCTTTGGATGAAATCTGTCCCCAAAAATTTCAGTCTCATAGACATTTCTCAAATCTCTCTCCTCAACTTCCCTTGCCTTTGTGCCTTATCAGCTTTTCTATCTATCTATCTATCTATCTATCTATCTATCTATCTATCTTTCTATCTATCCATCCATCCATCCATCCATCCATCCATCCAGACTGGTCTTGCTATGTCAGGCAGGTCCCCAACTTTATTTTTCCTCTTGCTCCTCCTTCTCCTCCTCTTGCTCCTCCTCCTCTTCCTCCTCCTCTTTTGGAGCCAGTTTCTTGTTATCCAGTCTGGCCTTGAACTTGCCATATAGCCAAGGATGGTGTTGACCTCCTTATCCTCCTGCTTCCATTTTCCACAGACATTTACTAACTTATCAACCAACACAATTGGCTGATACATTACAGATATTGACTATTTTGATGGAAAAAACCCAAACTACATAGTGACCAAAAGCCTGTGTTGGTAAGGATAGAAACAAGTGTTCACGTGGATGGGGACAAGCCTGCTCATAATGGTGCTGGCAAGGGTGGAACAATCCACTCATAACCTTGACAGGAGCTTAGAGACACTCATGCTTTCTTTGATTTAGCAATCCTACCTTTAGGCCCTTATGTTTCCCTTCTATCTGGAGATGGAAGCCAAGGCCTGTACATATAGACAAGCATTCTACCCCTGAGAGGCATCCCCCACATTTAGGAGTTTCTTTGGCAAACCCACTCATGTGTAAAAGTATGACAAAGATGCTTATTGCAGCCCTGTTTATAACAGGCCTGAAACAACCTAGTTGATCTGTCAGTGGAGCCTTCAGCAAACCGTGTTTATATCCACAACAGAGCACCATGCAGCTACTAAATAGGATGAGATGCATCTACATATGCAAGTGTGAACTGAGCCTGAGACATAGCAAGTGAGATCAACACAGCATAAAGAAACATATACAGTATGCCAGCATGTGTATCGGTAAAAAGATTAAATTCTATATAATGTTTGAGAAAGAGAAATTCTGGTCAGTGGTTGCTTGTAGGGGGAAAACTTAGTGGACATTGGATATTATTATTCTTAAATCTTTTCTTTCTTTCTTTTTTTTTTTAAAAAAAGATTTATTTATTTTATTTATATGAGTACACTGTAGCAGTCTTCAGACAGACCAGAAGAGAACATCAGAGCCTATTACAGATGGTTGTGAGCCACCATGTGGTTGCTGGGAATTGAACTCAGGACCTCTAGAAGAGCAGTCAGTGCTCTTAACCACTGAGCCATCTCACCAGCCCCATTCTTAAATCTTTTCAATAATTATTAAATATTTTTAAGCAATAAAAGAAGCCAGGCATGTTGGTACATACCTTTAATCCCAGCAGAGAATTTAATCCAGCAGTCTGAGGCCAGCCTGGTCTACACAGGGAATTCTAGGCCAACCAGGAGTACATACTGAAACAGATCCTGGCTCAAAACCAGACAAACAAAAATAACACCTAAGTAATAAAAGAAGTGTCAGGCTGAGATTATGTCTTGGGTGGCACAATGTAGGCAGGCATCCTTTCCTATAGAATCCTGCTGTGTGAAACCTGCTCCCACAGAACTCTGTTTACTCCCCTGGGAGAAAGCATTTGTCCAAGGGGTGTGGTTTAGAGCCCTCAAGGGCATTAAGCAAACAGCCTGCTTTGAGATGCTCCAGATATCCTGAGTATATCTGGTGACCCGGATGAGGAATACTCCGAAGGTTTTTCATTGTTTTTCTGTCTCTGCTTTTAAAACCTGAGCTATCTTGGAATAAAAGCTTCAGAAAAGCCCTGTAAAGGACTCTTTACAGTATCGCCTAGAGTCTCCTGGTTCTGTTGAATTTCAAAATTGACTCAATTTCTCAGCAACTGGCAGGTCTTCATAGATAAAGCATGAATTTAATATGTGAGGACCCTGAGCTCAATCCCAGCACCTCACAGACACACAGAGTAATGAGGTAATAGGAGCCCTTAAAACTCTTCCTTTGGACAAAGAGCTTTAGTTCTCTTTCTGATAGAACTGCTTAACATAAAACTGTCAGATCTTTTGTAGCCTCTGTGCTTCTTGTTTCTCTCTCTTGTATCTATATATGGCACGGGGGCAGGGGCTGTGTATTTCAGTTTGTTTGTTTTTCTCGGCAGTTTGTATCAAAATCGGCAGCTTGGCCAGGATGGGACGCTCGGGTGAACTGGCAAGGGAGGAAAAGAAAGGACTGGAGCTGGAGGTCTGGAGTGTGACCTTCATCCTCTTCATGCCATGTGGCTCTGGTCCAGTGGACTATGCTCAGAGAAACTTGATTAGAAGTACTGTTAAGAGCCACATGGATGGCTGAAGACATAGCTCCACACTAAAGTGCTTGACCAGCACAGACAGGATCCTGAGTCTAATCCCTAGCCTTGAGATATACAGGCATGTAATTTCCTGGGAGTGGTCACAGGCTTGTAATCTCAGCACTTGAGAGGTGGAACCAGGAGGCTCAACCTCATCCTCAGCTATGTACTATGCTAGAGACCAGCCTTGCCTATGTGGCATTCTCTCTCAAACAAGTAAACAAGATTCTCATAGTATATCAGGGGCAGCCAAAGATCCCTGAGTGTGATTCCAGTCCAAATGGTGGTTCTAGGTAATCGCTTTCTTCTACAGCCCAGCCCAGCCTTGCACGACAAGCGTGGGAAAATGGTCTTGATTCCATGCACTGTAGGCAGGCTTACGTCAGGACTAGCCCCAGTCCTAAGGAAACTGCATTGCTAGGCTGGGCCCACAGATCAGGAGAAAGGGAACAGGTAAAGCTCTGGTGGGCCTAAGGTTTTCCAGGACTCACCTAAGTGCTCAGAGAAAGATGAAGTTCCAAGGAGATTTTGGAGAATAGTATGAGGGGCCTATTGTCAGGGACGCAGAAAAGTGACTTAATGAGCAAGAAAACCACCACTTAACTTCAAGCCTTTCTGTTCCTCCCTACCACACAGGCCTAAGCAACCACTACAGAACTGGGGGTGCTCTCAGCAGAAGAGCACTTGCCTAGCAGATCAAGGCTCTGGGTTCAATCTTCAGCACCAAAAATAACAGAGAAGCATTGGTGTCCCTGCTCCTTGTTCCAGGGCTGGATGATCCTTAAAAGGATTCCCTTGGTGATGGTGGAATTGCTTCTAGGCTCCAGACTGGTCTACACACGCTCACAGACCAGCAGAGCTCTTGAAGACTGGGACTTGGTATACAAGCTCCCTCTCCTAATCTCTCCTCTGGAAAAGCAAGCCTGAAAGGACTCTCCCTACATGCCTGGCCCAAGCCCAAGCCCCACCCCCGGTTCCCCAAGAAGTCCTTACCTGTGATAGTTCCACTTTCTCCTCCTCCAGAGGCAGCTTGAAGCCAGGAGGCAGCACAATGCTGCCAAGCCTGGAGAGTCCCCCAGATTCTTGTGTGGTTAGGCCAGCTGTATTAAAATGAACTTTGTTCCCTGAGGATTTGTTCATGGAGATGTTATTGTGTGCTTGGCTGCGGTTCCCATGGCTACAGGCTCACGGAGGGAAGGGAATGGGTATACACCGCGGTTTCTGTGAAATAGAAATTTGACCTCATTTATACTCAAATATGCAGCAGAAACTCTTACAAATGACCTAACTTGAACAGAGTTCAAAGGAATCTGAATGATAGTCAGAAAGAGCATTAAATAAAATATACATGTTGAAGTGTGGATTCTATCCCTGGTTCAACCCAGGTGCATTATAGCTTTGACTTAGTCATCAAGAAATTAACCTGTACATATGGATGGTAGACCATTCAACTGAAAGTCTGTGGATTGATAGCCCACAGGCCAGATCTAATTCATTTTGGTCACAGTGACTAAAATTTTGTTTTGGGAGCCAGGTATGGTGGTACGTATCTTTAATCCAAGCACTTAGGAGGCAGATAGAGAATTATGAGTTCTTGGTCTACACAGTGTGTTCCAAGCTAGCCAAGGCTATATAATGAGACTCTGATTTAAAAAAAAAAAAAAAAGTTTTGGGTCAAATTAAAAAAAAAAAAATGAGTCAGGCAGTTATGGAGCACACCTTTAATTCCAGTACTTGGCAAGAGGCAGAGGCCAGCCTGGTCTACAGAGTGAGTTCCGGGACAGCCAGGGCTACACAGAGAAACCCTGTCTTGAAAAAAACAAAACAGCTGGGCAGTGGTGGTGCACGCCTTTAATACCAGCACTCGGGAGGCAGAGGCAGGCGGATTTCTGAGTTTGAGGCCAGCCTGGTCTACAGAGTGAGTCCCAGGACAGCCAGGGCTACACAGAAAAATCCTGTCTCAAAAACCAAAAACAAACAAACAAATAACAGATACAAAGATAGACAGATTTTTTTTTTTTTTTTTTGGTAATTTAATTTTAAAAAATCTGTATATTTGGAACAGTGAGATGCATCAGTAGAGAAAGGCCCTGGCTGCCAAGGCTGATGGTTCTATCCTTGTAACTCCTGTGGTGACAGGAGAGAACTGACAAACACAAACACACACACACACACACACACACACACACACGCACATGAGAGAGAAAGGTGGGAAGGATTAGAAGTTCAAGGTCATCCTCAGCAAACAGAGAGAGTCTGAGGCTAACCTGAGTTATGTGAGACTCAATAAACATTGAAACAAACAAAATTCAGTATCATTCACTAAAAACCCAAAGTTGTCCTGTGGGGGGCCATCAGGAATACCCCAAACATTGAACAAAGAAAGTAGGGTTTGCAATTCCTAAGAAAGGACAACAGTCTGGGGCAGCAGCTGAAGGCATAGAAATGACTCACCACAGGACTTACATGTATTGGGTTTCTAGGATTTGGACAGGGGTTTTGCTCTGCTTAGAGCACTGTCAGGAAACAGGAATAACTCAGCTGAACATGTTCTATCTAAAAGAAGAGCAACAGGCCAGGTCAGGCTCTCAGAGGCTCCACTAGGTCAGGCAGATGCAGCCTGGACTTTATCACACAGCCTGCCTCTTCTCTGGGATTTTGTAATTGGACTAAGATAAATGTCCCCTCCTTTTGTTGAAGGGTGCTCTGTGGTGTGACAAAGGCTGTTCTGTAGCACTTGGCACTGGTCAGAGAACATCAAACAATGGCATCGTGCATAGTCTCAAGAAACAAAAATAGTTAGGAATCCTAAAACAGAGCCTGAAGCCAGTTTTGTCTGCTTCTTTGTCTTTTGTTTTGGTTTTTCTCTGTGTAGCCATGACTATCCTGGAACTCACTCTGTAGACCAGGCTGGCCTCCGACCCAGAGACCCTCTGTCCTCTGCCTCCCGAGTGCTGGGATTGTGTGCCACTTCATCAGGTTCAGTTCTTTTGCGCAAGAGCTAGGAGGTGAACAGGACTTCCTCTTACAGGCTTCCTTCTGTGAGGTGAACATTGACCCACAGCTGCAGGCCTACTCCCACATCTGTCTTGTTAAAAGCTCCAAGTGAGTTTTTCTTTTTAAAAGATTTATTATTTTTATATATGCATGTCTGTGTTTGGATGCCCTTGGAAGTCAGAGGAGAGTTTTGAACCTCTGGAGCTGGACTTATAGATGACTGTGAGTCACACAACTTGGGTCCCAGGCCCTGAACTGGAGTCTGCTCCAGCCCAGGCTTTCTCTGTTAGTGCAGTCACAGAAGACTCTGCCAGAGCTGCAGTGAGCAGGCACAGCAGGGAGCGTCTGGTGCAGTCTGCATTTCATTTGGTCAATGAATGTAAACAGAAACTGGTTTTGAGCTACTAAGTAGAAGGTGTGTTCTCTGCATTGCATGGGGGTTAGTTTTTGATCACCTTTTCCAGTAGCATCATCCCTGTTCAGAAAAGTTTAGCCCGTGTGCATGATAAGGGCTCAGTCATCCCTGCTGGGAGACAGCAAGAGTAGCCTATTGCCTCATTTTAGACATTTCTGGGTATCATTTTCATGAAAACGTGGCCCACTGGAGAAAGGGTCACTTAAAATATCTGAAGACTAACAGCCACCAAAACATACATGTCCATTTATAGAAGGAGGGGAAAAAACCAAGTAGGACCAAGTAGGGTACAGGTTCCACTGGGTGGGGGTCTAGGCATCATACATAACAAAAGGCATGGGCAACTTTTTATCTCTTGCAGTGGACAGATTCTGTAGTGGGAGTAACACCATTCTCACTTGGTGACTTAGAAGTTAGGCTTGGTGTCACATATCTGGAACCCTAGCTTTTAAGAGGGCTAACCTGGGCATGGAAGCACCTGCTTTTAAGCCCAGTGCTTGGGAAGCAGAGGCAAACAGCTCTCTGTGAGCTCCAGATTGGTTTACAGAGTGAGATCCTGGCTTACACAGCAAGAGTGTGTGTGTGTGTGTGTGTGTGTGTGTGTGTGTGTGTTTGTGTGTGTTTTGTAAGGGGGGCACTGGAAAGCAGTCCCCTGTAGAGAGCCCAGATATTATATTAGTTTCTGTTCCTGACAGGTTAGGATTTACTTACTTACTTGGTTACTATTTACTTGTTTTTCTGAGACAGGATTTCTCTGCATAGTCATGGATATCCTAGAACTTGCTGGATCTATAGGTGTGTGCCACCACACCAAGCTCAGGGATAAACTTTATTAGTAGCATTACAACTGTTTCAGCAGAAGCATTTTTGTTCAGGTTCAATTTTTACAAGACCAAAGCTTAGAATTAATTCTGTTTTTTTTTTTTTTTTTTTTTTTTAAAAAGCCTTAAGAATGGACCTATGGGGGCTGGAGAGATGGCTCAGCGGTTAAGAGCACTGACTGTTCTTCCAGAGGTCCTGAGTTCAATTCCCAGCAACCACATGGTGGCTCACAAGCATCTATAAAGGGATCCGATGCCCTCTTCTGGTGTTTCTGAAGACAGTTACAGTGTACTCATATACATTAAATAAATAAATAAATATTTTTTAAAAAAATGGACCTATGGAAGGTGTCTTAGTTAGGGTTTTACTGCTCTGGAAGAACATCCAGTATGGTTTATTTCTGAGCTATCTCTCCAGCCCCAGGAAGTGGAAATAATTGTTACTGGTTATCTTAGTAATTGTTATGTGGGCTGGGTTGCAGCTTAGTTTGTAGAGTGCTTGCCTAGCATGGGTAGATCCCTGCATTTGATACCTAGAACCACATAAGCTGGGTGTGGTAGCATGCATTTTTGCTGTCACTTAGGAGGTGGGGGTAAGAGTCCAAGGCCATCTCTGGCTGTCTATCAAGTTTGAAGCTAGTCTGACATACATGAAACAACCCATTTCACCCTCAATCTTATCTACAAGATGAAAGGAATATCAGGGCTAACCCAGTATGTGTAAAGCACAGGGGTCCCTGAGGCCTTCATCAGCCTACAGAGGCGAGAAGGCAGTTCAGTTCAGCAGGACTCAGCCAGTGTCGGCTCAAACTTCAAAACTCTGACCCTAACTAGTTTATTTAAGCACATCACAATTTGGTGAAAACTTATTCTGGTGATAATTACTCGAATTTGTATCCACAGAAAGCATGCCTAAATCTCTGAGGAACAAAAAAAACTAAATAGAGGTCAGATGCAACTACATCAGAACTCCACAAGTTCCATAAAGATAGCCTTTAAAGACTGACTATGGAAAACAAATTTACAACTCTCTTTAGGGGAGGACCAGGTGCTGGAAGTCTCTAGCCAAACAAACAGAGCCAAGGTCACCAGGTTAGTTAATGCCTGCTTCCAGCCTTCTGGAAGGTATAGCATTCCTTCCCCTGAAGGAACAACCTTGTGAGCTTAACATTACAGATTCCCCTAGTGTTCATCTGTGAGCATAAAAACCCCTTCCCTATGCTTCCTACAGTAAAGAATGAACATTTGTAGATGATTATATTTGGTCATTTTGTGTTCAGATATGATTGTGGAATAGGCTTCTTTTCCACCAGAGTGTGAATTTGTCTGAAATTGGTGTTTTATAAAACTGAGCTGAACAAGACACCACTGTAGCCTCATTATGGGTACCAGGCCAGCTTCAGGGAAGAGAGTGCAAGTTCCAGTCAGGAACTATTTTTTCTTTTTCACTGCTCCACTTGATGGGGAAAGCAGAACTGGCAACCCCTTTTGGCAGAACATGAGTCATTACTAGACACATTTCTCTCTAATATTTTCTAAAAGGTCCACTTTGCTTCTCCACACCCTCTACCTCTCCACAGCAAACACTAGATTTGCACCCCTGACTAAGCAGCAAAAGAACCAACCGGACCCAGAAAGAAGAGCTTTACCTAAATCTTCCAGTTAGCTGGTGACAGGGTTAAAAGTCGAATCTTGACTTTCGGTTTCTTTTCCTGGTTTTTCTTTTTTTCAACACAGGGTTTCTCTATGTAGAGAGAAAGCTGGCCCTGAACTCAAAAGCCACCTGCTTCTGCCTCCGGAGTGCTGGGATTAATGGTGTGAGCCACCACTGTCCTGTTTGGTTTTCCATCAAAGCAAAACCCCTTCCAGACATTAGGGCAGGCTGTTAAATACCTCCGGTATCAGCTTCTTAAACTGATTTAAAAACAAAACCTTTTGTTCACAGTGCACTTTACCTTTTTTCTTCTCTTTTGGGATTCCTTGGAAGGTCTCATGACAGCTGGGATTCTAAGATCTTCACTAGCTTGTCCAGTCTTATTCTTGTAATTGCCTCGTTCCTGCCTAATGGTTCTCCTTTTGCTTTGAGATAGGTAAGACAGTATAGGCCAGGATCGCCTGGAACTCATAATATTCCTGCCTCAGCCTCCAGGGCTAAATTTAGTTATATGTAATCCAGGTCTCTATCCTTCTCCCTACAGGGGACTCTCTGCATCCAACCTGCACACAGGCGCTACTTTTCATTATCTCCTCTCTTAGGCCTTCTAACCTGTGAGTCCTCTGGATGCTACGGCCTCACTGGAGAACTCTCTTTTTTTGTTGACTGTTCTTAGTTACAGTCTGTCAAGTGCACTGGGCTGGGCTAGGAAAACCATGCTTAACCTCCAGCCTTTGCGCCTGTTTCTTTTCACGCGAATGAAGCGCTCCTGAAACCATCACCGGCGGCAGATCTCTCCGTTCACATGAACAAGAGGCAAAGGGACCTTGGACGATTTCTCCAATCAGGTTCCCGACCGGCCCGGGAATACAACATCCCCAACCCCCACGCCGGACTGCAACGGCGCCACCGACTGCGCACGCCCCAGCTCTTGGCTCCGCCCCCGAGACTCGCCCCACCCCCGATCTGGCCGCGCCTGCGCAGCTCCGCGCGCTGGCTTCCGGGTGGAGAGAGCGCGCTATGGGGCGGCTGGTGGACGTCGCGGTGTAGCGGCGGCGAGTGGGCGTGTGCCCGGAGCAGTCGGGCGCCCGCGCTGGAGTCGCGGGGTCTCAAGGAACCGGTCCGGGGCGCGGAGAGAGCCTTCGACTGCCACCCGCGTCCGCTCACTGGCATGTCAGCCGAGGCCTCTGGCCCGGCAGCGTCTGCTGCCGAATGCCTGGAGTCCCCTAGCCCCTCGGGTGTGGAGCCTGGGTCCCCCTCGTACAGTCTGAATTCCCTGACCCCGAACAGCAAGTATGTGAAGCTGAACGTGGGAGGCTCGCTGCACTACACCACGCTGCGCACCCTCACGGGGCAGGACACCATGCTCAAGGCCATGTTCAGCGGCCGCGTGGAAGTGCTCACAGACGCCGGAGGTATGCGTGCCGCCGGTACACGTGCTGCCCTCCAGCCCCCAGTTCATTCCCAGCACTCTGGTCCCATCTTTTCCTAATTCAAAACCTCTTTCCCCAATCCTTTACTTCCAGCAGTAACAGCTGCCAAGCGCTCCATTGCCGATTATCTGCTCTTCTTCCCTTAGTTTAAAAAGCCAAGGAATCAGTCCTACTGCAAGTAGCACCCCTCAAACAACCTTTACCACTTCTTTCCACTGCCCAGCCTTTTGTTTGCCTCTTTGCGGTAGAACCGCCAGCAGGTAGCATCAAGAACTGAAAGATTTGGTCTGTCTCTAACACAAGTGCCTGCATTCTCTAGGAATCATCTATGAATGTGTATATGTAGAAAAAGAAGGCTTCTCTGAGATTGCCAGAGGCCTGAGTGAAGGGCGCAGCTCTTGACAGGTGAATCTAAACCTTCTCGGAGTGTTGCCTTTAAATTTGGGACCCACTTATTGTAGAGTAGCTTTAAAGGGAAGGGTTTAACAAAGATGAAAGCAAACACTTAGGAGCAGAAGTTCAGCGTTCAAATACTAAAAATGAAAATTCACTTATAAGTATTGTGAAGCGTCAGTGCTGGAGAAAGTTTGGCAAAGGGATCTGATGGATCTTAGGGAGTTAGCCTCACGCCCCGTGGGGGTTTGGGGAGGGCATCGAGTAGGAATGACCAGTAAGCAAGAAAATCTCATGTAATCACAGAGTAAGTTCTTGGTATTCCAAGTAATATTGTTACTACTTTATTGTCGTGAACTGAAGGGTTGAAGTGGGCATTTTAATTAGATGAGATGGTTAAAATTAATACAAGAGGTTAAATTTAGTGATAAGATAATTTGGTAAGAATTTCCTCATGGTTAGCTGGGCTTGGTGGCACCTGCCTATAATGCTGACACTTAGTTTGGGCTACATAATGAGATCCTGACTTAGAAACAACTTTTCCATGATGAGAGCCTTCTGACTGTCCGGCAGATTTAGAAGGGAGTTAGTTATTCTGTGGCAGGTGTGTGTATGATACACTGGAGATGTTTGAGGCAGTTTTTAGTGTTTCAGCAGAGGTCTGAAACAGAGAAGTATAAGGTTTTCTTGCTGCTGTTGTTGTTGCCTCCCTGCCCCCACAGGCTTTCTCCATGTAACTTTGGCTGTCCTGAAACTCACTCTGTAGACCAGACTGGCCTTGATCCACCTGCCTTTGCATCCCAAATACTGAGATTAAAGGGGTGGGCCACCAGGCATATATAGGTTTTCTTATGGCTTTGGAGTCTGTTTTCTAAAACTGTATTAGCCCCAGTAGTGCCCCCAACAAGCCATCCTTCCTTTTGCCTTTTCCCACCCCACCAGGTTGGGTGCTGATTGACCGGAGTGGCCGCCACTTTGGTACAATTCTCAACTACCTTCGGGATGGGTCCGTGCCACTGCCTGAGAGTACCAGAGAACTTGGGGAGCTGCTAGGCGAAGCCCGATACTACCTGGTACAGGGCCTGATTGAAGACTGTCAGCTGGCTCTGCAGGTGAGAGTCCCTCTCCCACCTTCTGGGTCCCTGTACTCCTATCCAGTAGTTAGGTATTACAACAGAAAAGATATATGGCCTAGAGAGCTGGGCTTAGACTGCACATAACCCCTAGGGCTTTGGGATTTTGGGGCACAGTCCTTGGCAACATCCCTGCTGCTTAAGACAGGGCCTCAATACTACCTAGTGTCCAGAGTGTCACCATTAGAAATACCTGGTGGGAGGTGGGAGGGCTGAAGAGATGGCTCAGGAATTAAAGCACTGGCTGTTCTTCTAGAGGTTCTGAGTTCAATTCCCAACAACCACTTGGTAGCTCACAACCATCTATAATACAGTCCAACTATTTCCTCTTCTGGTGTGTGTGAAGACAGAGCGTACACACACGCGCGCGCGCACACACACACACACACTATCTATCTATCTATCTATCTATCTATCTATCTATATATATATTCATAAAGAAGTACCTGGTCTGTGCTTGCAGCTGTTCCTGCTCAGCTTGTACTATCACCTGAGTGACATTCCCACACAACCCCAGTCCATTCTCTCTCCTTTGCTTGAAAGTCTTATGTAGCTTAAGTTAATTTATATAATTTAAGTTTTTGATTTCTATTTACATGCATTCTTGCTTGTAAGAAGAACATCTCAGTTTAAGCTGGAATGCAATAATCTCCATGATCTGGTCCTGTCCTGGGAAGCAGCACACACGCACGCATGCACACACGCACGCATGCCTACCTTCCAACCCTCACACTCCACCAGCAGGACTGGAGCCTCCTAGGTCTCCCCACCTGCCCTGTTGTACTTCTGTGGGTTCTAGGCATCCCATCAGGATCCCCTAAGGATCTAGGCTGGCTCTGCTGTGCCCAGTATCCTTGAGCTAGTCACTTCCTGCCTCTAGCTTTCTGTTCTCATGTTCCCAAAAGATAAGTAAGAAAAATAAATACAGTGTAGTAAATTTTAATCAACTCTTTTGTTCAGGGTTATTGTAATAACACAGTAGTATATTGTAAGTTGTGGTATCTTGAATGCCAGTTGTAAGTTAAGAGGAGACTGAACTACTTTTCTCTTACTGGTTTTAACTTTTTTATTGTGTCATTCCCTTAATGCGGGTGTGCGTACAAGTAAGAAGAAACCATGGCATGTGTGTGAAGGTCAGAGGATAACTCCCTCCCTCCCTTCTAGTTCTTTACCTCCAGCAATCACCAATAATTATGCCAGATGCCTTCTTTTTACCATAATATGAATTCTGGAGATTGAATTTAGGCCTCCAGGCTCGGTAGTGAGTTACTGAGCCACCTCACTGGCCTGATTATTGGCTCATGAAATCCGAAAAAGCAGAATTCTTTTGGACAGTATACATATTTTTCAAATTTTTTACCTTGTAGCCCATAGAAAAAAATTTGTTTTGTCCTTGTATAATTCAAAGCATTTAGTGAAAGAGTACTGTTAATAAAATGGCCCTTAATATATCATTCCTTTGCCCCCTCCTTCCCTCTCTAATATTTGAGACCCGTTAAAGAGTTACCATGTAGCAGTTTTTAAAATATTGAATTAGATATTTTTTAACATATATTTGGGGGGGGGTGTGGCATGTGCTACATGTATGTGTGAAGGCCAGAGGACAACTCTGGAGAATGGATTCTCTTCTACCTTGTGGCACCTAGGAAGGAGGAGATCCAAGTCAGGTTGTCTGATTCTGCCTCCTTTCCTTTCTGAGCTCTTTGGCTGACCCTGAGCTAGACCTTGGAAGGTCCTGCTTAGTTTTTTTATCTTACATGTTTGAGACAGGGTCTAGCCAGAGTAGCCCAGATTGGCCTTGATCTCAAGCTCTTCCTGTGTAAGCCTCCTAAATGCTGGGATGACAGGTGTGCATGTCTAGCTCTGCTCTGTAATTGAGGATGAGTCAGGAGGGATTTTGCTGTTACCTTGTTGGTATGTTTTGTACCCTTGGTTAACATGCAAAGATACAAAGAAACATTAGGGATGCTTTTAAGGCCAGTTCAGTTTCAGCTCCAGTGTATCTGACTCCCGAGTGTAGTGCTTACTTCCCATGCCCCCCCCCCCAGCTTTTCCCCACTTCACCCGCCCAACCCCCTACCCCCCCCCCCCCCATCCTGGAAGCAGCTCCACATAGTCCTCAGAGCATGCCAGAGCATCTCTGGTGTAGACAAGTTTTTTATCTTTCAGTTTTGTGTCCCCTCCTCCCCTTATTCTCAATCCCTTGTCCATTTTCCCTGACTCTACCCGTCTAGTCCTAATGTGCTGGTGCATATCCTTGGATTATATCTCTTTCCTTGAAGAACTAAAGCAGTTTCGAATCTATGCTTTTGGTGTATGTTGTTTCTATCAGCATTACTTAGCTGTGGGTTCTTGGTGCTGTTTTCTCGGTCACCACTCCTTGCAGGATCCAGTCACGCTGTCTGGACTGCATGCAGGGGCCCATGCTGTTTTCTCGGTCAGCACTCCTTGCAGGGTCCAGTCACACTGTCTGGACTGCGTGCAGGGGCCCATGCTGTTTTCTCACCGTGTCTTATTCATACATCCTCCTGAGTTTGGAGTTCGCTCTCTCCTACAAACAGCGCTACGGTGGGCATCCTGTATATGTATCCTTCTGGTCTTATTTGAATTTCTTAACAATTATAGCTTAAGAATTACTAAGCCGATGGGTACATACAAGCCAGATTTCAGTAAATATGGTCAGATTGTTTTCTCAGATGTTACACTGCTTTGTCCTCCTGAAAGGCACTGCACAAGAAACCCCAGTCTTGGATTCTCAGTAATCTTGCCATCCTCCATCTTTCTAATTTTACCATGCAGATAGGTGTGGAGTGATCTCATCTGACTTCCCATGCTTCTCATTACTAATCAGATTGAGCATCTTTCTCATTCATACTCACTCAACTTTTTTAGAGTCCTTTTCTGCAACTGCTTTACATATTTACCAGATTTTTTTCCTGAGTTTCTTATGTTCTTCTTGTTGCTTAACAGAAGATACTTGACTATTTTAGTTTAGTTCCTAGGAGAACTAAGCCACGTTACATAAGAGCATGCATGTATTACATATCCTCTAAGGCATGTGTTAAAAACAGTTGCATGCCTTTAATTCCAGCACTCCCGCAGACAGAGGCAACAGGATTGTAAGTTCAAAGCCAGCAAGAGTTACATAGGAGCTGGGCATAGTGGCACACACCTTTAATCCCAGCCTTGGGGAGTAAGAGGCAGCTGATTTCAAATTTCAGGACAGCCTGGTCTACAGAGTAAGTTCCAGGACAGCCAGGGCTACACAGAGAAACCTACCCTTCCTACTTTCCCTCCCTCCCTCCATCCTTCCTCCCCCCCTCCCTTTCTTTCTTTTCTTTTCTTTCTTTCCTTTCTTTCTTTCTTTCTTTCTTTCAAGTTACATAGGGAGATCCCATGTCAAAAAAACACAATCTTCAAATTTTTTTCTGGCTTTTAAGATCAAGTTTAGATATTATTTTTTCTTAAAATGTCACTTGTCTGTGGAGTAGAGATGTATGTATGTGTTTAATGTTTTTATTACATTTTACTCATATTTGTGTGGGGGTATGTGTGTCCTACAACTTGAATGGTGGGGGGGTTGTGGGTGTCTTTCCTTCCAACATGTGTGTCCCCATGACCAGACTCAGATTGGCAGGCTTGGTGACATGCATCTTTATGTGCTGTGCCATCTTGCTAGCCCAAGATCCTTGAATTTTTAAATTGCAAATAGCCATTTGTATATGGGTGTTATGTGTGGGTATTGTGTGCACATGTGTGCATATAGAGGCCAGAGGTTAACATCAGATGGCTTCCTCAGTCATATCTACATTGCTCTTTCTGGTTTGTTGTTTTGTTTGTTGTTTGAGACAGGATTTTACTTTATTCTACTTGCCTGGAACTTGCTGTGTAGGCCAGAATGGCCTCAAATCCACAGAGATCTGCTTCTGCCTCCCAAGTGCTAGGATTAAAGAGTATGTTCAGCTTCCATCTTACTTTTTGAGACGGGGTCTCACTGAAACTGGAATTCACTGTCTTGGGGTAGGCTTTCTGGCCAGTGAGCTCAAGGGACCTACCTGTCTCCACTTCCTCAAGCAATGGGATTGCGAAGTGTGTCATGGGTTTTCACATGGATGCTAGGAATCTGAACTCAGGTCCTCGTGATTGTATGATAAATATGTTGACTGAACCATCTCTCCAGCCACACCACCTATTATTTTTAGAGCAGTATAATCAGCTATAGAAATTTAGGAAATGAATCGTCAAAAAAATAAAGCATTAATTTTTTTTCAGGTTTTTGTGTGTATGTGTATGTCTACTCACTAAAATCCGGCCGTGTTGTATGTACTATTTTGTATACTTTTTTTTTGACATTGTTAATAATTTATATCTTTCTGTGTCAATAAAATTTTACTCTTAATATCTGGGGCATACTCCAGCTTCTCTAGTTCTGCCTGAAATGTGTTGAGCAGTTCACTTATAGTTGAGTTTCATATTGTGTCTGGCTATGCCCTACAAGTGTCTTCCAGTCTGAAACAGCCTGGGTTTTTGTTTGTTTGTTGTTTTTCTTATAAAGCTTAGTTGTTAGAAGATATTCCCTATAACAATGGTCTGCTACCAAACTTGCCTGATTGCTCAGTTCTGATGTTACTTGGTTCAAATCCTGATATATCCCAGATTTGCTGTAAACTAGGCCATAAATTTAAAGATTTGATTAGTTAGTGTACATTCTAGAAGGTGTAGTGTATTTCATACTGTACTACATCCAGACACCCATGATGTTGCTAATATGACTAACTATGCTTAGATTTGGTCCCTGAATTCAGATGATAGATTGTATTTAGATTTCTCCACTGTATTTAGACTTCCTTGTTGCTAACTATAAATTCATTTGTGTGCTATTAATTTGGGCATTGTGCAAGTGGCAGTTGCCTGTCAACAACACATCAATTGATAGTTCTTGCTTGAGTTAGTAATTTCATTAGGGTTATGGGATAATTATACGTTTAGCATTTCTTCAGTGTTCAGGGTCATTTGTAATGTTGTGCTTTGCACTATCAACTGAGTGAGTCTAGTCAAATAGCATTTTCCCCTAGCAGTGTAGAGAGTCATTGGTGGGGGAGAGGGGTTACTTAGTTTTTTTCCTATTCTATGTTTTTATTAGCTTTATAATTTTACATACAGATCTTTTCATATATGGACTTTTGAAAAGATTTTGTGTGTGTCTATTTTGCCTGCATTGTGTATATGTAGACTGCATGCATGCCTGGTACATCAAATCCCCTGGAACTGGAGTTATAGATGGTTGTAAGCTACCACGTGGGTGCTGGAAACCAAACCTGGATCCTCTGCAAGAGCAGCCAGTGCTCTTAACCCTTGAGCCATCTCTCCATACCCTCCTATATGGACATTTTAATCTCAATGAAACTCGCTTTTGTAAATGTAAATTGTGAAGGGATTTAACTCTTCTTTTGTTCCTCATAGAGTAAGTTAGTTTTCCAGGTACCATCTATTAAACAGTTTTTGATACCTAGTATCTAATATGGCCACCAGTGATTCTTGCTTCCCTTAAGATTAGGATCTTATTTAGTCTCCTCCCACACTGAATAGGACTAATATATGCTAACCATATTGTAGAGATACATTATGTAACTGGAAAGACGGTCTCAAGTAGTTGCCAGCTGACTTTGAACTCCTGATTCTTCTACCTCTACCTCCCCACTGCCAAGATGTCAGGTATGCATCACTACCCTCAGCTCTAATGTGTAACTTTTGAAATTAGATCATAAAAAAGAATAGCTTCTACCTTGTGGACCCTTCACTGTGGTAAGCAAGCCATTGTATGAGGAACCCAAATAGCTCTTGGGACGTCTCCCTGGTGAGGAACTGGAGACTTCTATGAACTGACTCCCAGCTATGTGGGCCAACTTTATCAGAAACAGATCCTCTAGGCCTGGTCAAATATTCAGATGATGCTTGTGGCCAGCATCTTATTGTTTGTGGTTCTGAGACGAGGTCCCTTTATGTACCCCAGTCTAGCCTTGGACTCAGGCTCTTCCTATTTTCACTTCTTACAGACTGGGATGACAGCATGTGCTATTGTGGCCAACTGTGGCTATTGTCTAGACTAATTCATGAGACTGTGGGCTGGTCTGAAGGTCTGCCCTCAGAAATTTAAGAAGGCAACAACAAATGACTATTGTATAGGCTGCTATGTCTATAGTAATTTGTCATCAAGAGGTAACACATTGTGCAGTGACTTCCACACACAACAGAACCGATACACATACAGCAGAACTCACAGACCCATAACAAGTACAGGCCCAAACCAGACGAAAATCCAGTCACTAAGAAGGGGAAATGGATGCAAAGACCCACCCCTAACAAGAACCTGTTTGCAGTAGATACTTACTGGGAAAGGGAAAATCCCTGTTCTCCAATGGAAAGTCACTGGGTACAGCAACCATTTCAAGGTGTCCAGGAATGGATGGCCAACACAAAACACACTCCATAGCTTTTGGTTTGGTATATTTTGTCTTACTGGCTTTCTTTTTCTTTCTTAGCTTTTTGTTTGTTTGTATTCTGACAGGGTCTTACTATGTATCCCTGGCTGTCCTGGAATTCCCTCTGTAGACCTCAAAGTTATAGAGATCTACTTGCCTATTTCTTCCCAAAATGCTTGGATTAAAAGCATGCACAGTCACCACCCAGCTTGGTTTTCTTTTTCTTTTTTAATTTATTTATCTTTATGTGCATTGGTGTTTTGCCTGCATGCATGCCTGTATGAGAGGAGTTACAGACAGTTGAGAGCTGCCATCTGGGTGCCGGGATTTGAACAGATCCTCTGGAAAAGCATTCCCCTTAACTACTGCTGAGTCATCTCACCAGCCCTCCTCCCCCCATGTGAGTGTGTGTGTGTGTGTGCGTGTGTGTGTGTGTGTGTGTGTGTGTGTGTGTGTGAGAGAGAGAGAGAGAGAGAGAGAGAGACATGAAGTTGGGTGGGTAGGAAGAAAGCTAGAGAGGACCTGGGGAGGATAAAGAATATGATCAAAAAATTATTTAATAAGTGGGGTGGTGGTGGCGCACGCCTTTAATCCCAGCACTTGGGAGACAGAGGCAGGTGGATTTCTATGAGTTTGAGGTCAGACTGATCTACAGTGAGTTCCAGGGTAGCCAGGGCTACACAGAAAGACTCTTGTCTCAAAAAAACAAAACAACAGAAGATATTTAATAAATTAAAAAGAAATATAACAAATTGTGCATTCTGGTGTCTGGGCTTTTCTATGCAAAACCATGAAATGTCATGTCTTTAATCCGTTTAAGCACTCAGGAGGTAGCGCAGACCAACCTCTCTGTGTGCTCCATGCCAGCCTGGTTGGTCTACAGAGGGAGTTCCAGGACAGTCAGAGCCACACAGTTTCTTATTGCTTGTACTGGTAGAGAAGGGGGTAAGCTAACGCAGCAAACAGCGGAACAACAAAGCCAGGAACTGTTTGCACCTTCCCAAGCTTTCCAGATAATGCATACAAATGGCTTAACAAATGGCTTCCATGCAGAGTAAGTACAGAACATTCCCAGGAAAAGTAGCCTAAAAATAATTCAAGAATGTGATTGTAGGGGCTGGAGAGGTGGCTCAGCGGTTAAGAGCACTGACTGCTCTTCTCAAGGTCCTGAGTTCAATTCCCAACAACCACATGGTGGCTCACAACCATCTGTAATGTGATCTGATGCCCTTTTCTGGTGTGTCTAAAGACAGCTACAGTGTACTCACATAGATAAAACAAATAAATATTTTTTTTTTTTTTAAAAAAAGAATGTGATTGTAAAGTCCTTTGTTCAGACCCCAGAAGTCTCCAAAGAGATTCCCAGAGAATCATTCATTTTCAAACTAGTTAAAAACTTTTGTTTTTTAGGTAGGACCTACCTTTGTGTGCATAAGCCTCATCCTTCTATGAACTTGATTACAGAAATGTGCTATACATTCACCCAAATAACAGCTCTAATAAAGGGCCTAAGATTGCACTGTTCTGGTGGCACACCCTTAATTCCAGCACTCAGAGTCAGAGAGGTCTTACAGTGAGACCAAGTCTAATAAAAATAAAAGTTTTTTAAAGGCAACTTAAGATGTGATTTCTCAACAGCTTGTTTTCAAGCCCACAGCAGTCAAAAGCTCTTCTCAAAGAGGTTAAAGTTTTGTTTTTTCTCTTACGAATGACATGAATCCTAAGCTTAGACAACAATAAGCATTTAAGATATTATCAGAGACATCATCCGTCTGGATTTAAAGGGGCAGCCATAGCCGAAGCATAGAGGGCTTTGGACAGTGAAACTCGTGCATGTGGGACGCAGGCTGAGGAAAACAACTATGAATATCTCCTAGGAAAGATGATGCTCCTGGGCACCGGAACTGCGTGAATCATAACTGGTCTGGGGTAGGCAACAGAGGTGCCCAGTGTTGTCCCAGTGAGTTACAGAATTAGGACCAGTGACATCTACATGCTTCCTGTTGTCTTTACTCTCCCTCCCTTTTAAACAAGAGCATCCTAAGTGGTTAAGTGGAAGAGACAACATGCCTGTAGTTCATAGCTCTTCAAAAACAAAAAACAAAAAAAACCCAAGTCCCTTCATGAGCTGAAGTTGATGAACTGTACCCAGATGACCTTATCCCATCCTGAACCTGGTTTAGATTTTCTGTGCTTTGAGCTGCCAGTGTAATGATGAGACTTGGACAATCTTGGGAGCAATGAATTAATGGAGCCAACCTTGAGACTCCCAGTGACTTAAGGCAGATGAAACTAGTCATAAAAGACAATGAGCTGTCCATTGTCCATTTTCTCTTTTGCATTATTTTCTCTAGAGAAATCAACTGTTACCTTATAAAGACACTCAGGCAGACCTACAGAGAGGTCCAGGTAGCAGAGGTTAGATCCCTCATGCAACAGCCATGTGAATATAGCAGCCATATTTCTCAGAAAATAATCCCTAAGAAGCAGTAATGCTCTCAGATGCCTGCAACCCTTGCTGTGCATACCTTCATGGGAGAACCTGTGTCACAGAGCCTAAGCCCCTCCCAAAAGAATTCCTTACCCACAGGAAAAGGAAATCATAAATACCTTACGTTAAATGAAGCTATGGCCATTTGTTATGCAGCCTAGATAACCAGTACCTGCTCTTCTTTCTGCGCTTATTCCTCAGTTCTCAGATGCCCACACCCATTTGTTTCTGCTTGTGCTTTATTTTGTTTTGTCTCTGCACCAAAACTACAGAGTGTTTTCAGCCCCCAAACAACTTCACACAGCCTTTATTTAAGTGGTGTGAGTGAACACCAGTTGTACTGCTAATCAACTTCCACTTCCTCCCCAGCAAAAAAGGGAGAAGCTGTCGCCACTCTGCCTCATCCCCACAGTGACATCACCCCGGGAAGAACAGCAGCTCCTGGCCAGTACCTCCAAGGTGAGGCACTGGAGACCCATGGGTTGGATGCTTGTGATGGCTGCTGTTCTGTACCTGTCTCTTGACTGCAAACTTCTGCTTCCCCTACAGCCTGTGGTAAAGCTTCTGCACAACCGTAGTAACAACAAGTACTCCTATACCAGGTGAGCGCTGTGGGTCAAGGGTGTGGCCATGTATTTTCACACTTGGCAGAGTCCTAGGTTTAGCATAGCTCTGCTGTCCCATGGAGAGACTACAGAATGCCTGCCTGTTGAATGCCCCATCCCAGCTGTGCCACCTAAATGAGGTTCAAGACAAGCCTGTGATAATGGTCAGCATAGGCTAGTTCCTTATTCCCCAACAGGATTGGTCTCAGTGTTGTTAACTTATCCGCAGTCCCAGTGGTCTGAGGACATGTTGGTCTCCATCTAGAGATGTTATTGTGGCACCAGAGGATAAAGTAACCTGCCTAATATTGCTTAGTTAAAATGTGTCAGTGCTGGGGCGCCTGGTGTCAGCCTAGTTGAGAGCCTGCACCAGGAGCCTCTGCGCTGGGCAGTGATGGGGGGAGTGGAGGGAAGGAAGACAGCCAATCACCTAAGACCTGCTGGCCCCTGGTTCTCAGCACTTCAGATGACAACTTACTGAAGAACATCGAGCTGTTTGACAAACTAGCCCTGCGCTTCCATGGGCGGCTGCTCTTCCTCAAGGATGTCCTGGGGGACGAGATTTGCTGCTGGTCTTTCTACGGGCAGGGCCGAAAAATCGCCGAGGTGTGCTGCACCTCCATAGTCTATGCTACTGAGAAGAAGCAGACCAAGGTCAGAGGGGTTCAGGGAGGGGTGGGAGGTAGGTCCGGGATCCTGGACAGAGGTAGATCAGCAGGTCAGGCAAAGAGAGCTCTTTGATGGTTCTCAGGGACCAGAGTTGTAGTTCATGGCTATGTAGTTTGGAAAGGTCACCTCATTATCTATGAAATGAGGCTGTTAGATTAGAGAAGGTTCTGTTTTTCTTTTCTTTGTTTGGGGTTGCTGGGATTAATTGGTCCTCAGGCCTCATGAGGAGCATGGTTTACTTGTTTGTGGCTTTTTAAAAGAGAAGTGTTTATTTATGGGTCCGAGTGTTTTGCCTGTGTGTACATAAGTACACCACATATGTGCTAGTACCCATGGAGGCAGAAGAGGGCATCAGATCCCTTGGAGCTAAACTTACATGTGGTTGTGAGCAACCATATGGGTGCTTGGAAATGAACCTGAATCCTCTGCCAGAGCAGCAAGTGCTCTTAAGCATTGAGGCAACTGGCCAGCCTTAAAGCAGGATGCTTACTTAATGTGGGCAGTGGAGAGGGTTCAAAGCTGTTTGCACTTCCCAGGATAGCATGCAGGGTTAGAAGCATGTGTGCATTTTTCTGTATGGAAGGTCCACGGAGCTAGGTCCAGTGTGCATGTGATCCCAGCACTCAGCAGCCTGAGGAAAGAGGGTCATTAGTTAAAGGACATCCTAGGCTACATAGTAAGATCCTGTCTCAAAAACGATCCCCTCACAAAAAGGTCCAAGGCTCACTTTAGAACCTCAAAAGGTCCATTACCAAGAACGGGTTGTTTTTGCAGTATTGCAGAAGGAACTCAGACCTCACACTTCTAGGCTAGTGCTGTACCCCTGAGCCATTCCCCAGCCCCTTTGTTATTTCATTTTGTTTTGAGACAGTCTTATTATGCCGCACAGGCTGGCCTTGAACTTGTAATCCTTCATCATCAGCTTTGACAGCCAGAATTATAAGCCTAAATTCTTTTTTTTTGGGGGGGGGAGGGTGTTTCAAGACAGGGTTTCTCTGTGTAGCCCGGGCTGTCCTAAGCCTAAGTTCTTAAACATCTCAGGACAAGCTAGGCATGGTGGCGCACATCTTCAACTTCAGCACTCTGAAGCAGTTCTGGACCTGCCAGGGCAGCATAGTAAAATTCTGTTGTTAAAAAAACCTAAAACAAAATCCTCAGGGCCTTCTGAGTTTATGCTGTGAATGTGAACGTTTCATCTGTGAAAGGGGCTGGAGAGATGGCTCAGTGGTTAAGAGCACTGGATGCTCTTTAAGAGGACCTGGGTTTGATTCCCAGCACATACCTGGAGGTACACAACTCCAGTCCCAGGGGATCTAACACCCTCTTCTGACCTCTGGGGGCACTGCATGTTCATGATGCGCAGGCAAATATGGAGACAAAACACCCACACATATAAAAATTAGTTAAAATTTAAAACTTTCTCAGTACCCAATCTGTGTTAGGTACTGCCCCAGACTCCAAACCACAGACACAGCATGTTGAACAGAGTGCAGATCTCTCCTCGGTGGTGTGTGATGAGCACTCTTTCCCTGTTCCCTGCCAGCTAATGAACTTGTGCTTTCAAAGCCAAGCCAAGTATCATTTCTCTTTGGACACATTTGCTCATGAAATTTCAATGCAACTGCCCCAGACAAAGTTTTCACACTACCTTTTTAGCTGGACAAAGTGCTATGGTCTTGGGTAGAACAGTGGCTGCAGAGCAGTGCTGTGCCTTTTCCTTTCCGATGTCCCCTAGCTAATATTAATTAGCCTGATACTTGTCACCTAGTGGACAGACTAAGAAACATTGATCAAAGGCATGGAATGTACCTCATCTTCCGGAAGGGTTTTTCCCCTGCTATTAGGAAGATAGGAAGAGGTAGCTGAAGAGGAGGCTGTGGTGGTGTACACCTGCAATCACACATAACTGGGAGGCAGTCTCACTCAGTCGTATTGGCTGGCCTCCTTGAACAGGGGGATTGCAAGTTCAAGACCATCTTGGGTCTTGTGACCCAAGATCTAGATCTAGTGAGACTGTCTTAAAATAATTAATTCAGTGATAAACAATTAAGAGTATGGGTGTAGCTCAGCAGTAGAACTGGTCCAGCGTGCCTGAGACTCTGGGTTCATCCTGTCCTTTTCAGTACTGCCCAGCAAAGTGCCCTCTTTCCTACTTCTCTTCCCTCTGTTTGTCTTCTTCATTCTGTCTTGGCATTTGGGACAAGTTCCTGTCTTGCTGCCACTCCTCATTTTGCTTTCTCCAGCCATCTGCCTCCCTCTCTTGAGTTGGTCAAACATCACATTCCTAGCAAGGCCTTGTCTGAATTCCCTACTGAAAGATGAAACTCTCTTGGGAAAGGCCATTCACGTCCCCTTTTCCAGCTTTCTGCACACAATGTCACCATCTGACTTAATATATATCTTAGGAAGAATGTGTCTGTGTTCTCCCCTAGACTTCTAACATGCTGAGGGCAAGCATTTGTTATAATACTACACTTCTGATGTATAGAAAACCCAGGGATAGTGGCGGGTACTCAGGACTTATTAAATGAAAAGTTCTAAGAACCTGGGCAGTGAAGGAAAGAAGCCAACCCTAACTGCCTTCAGGGCCTGGAGGAGAGCCCACACAGGAGGAGCCACTGGGGGAGTGCTGTGGGACTGGGCCAGAGGTAGGAGCTACGGGTGGCTGACCTTTTGCAGGTGGAATTTCCTGAGGCTCGGATCTTCGAGGAGACACTGAACATCTTAATTTATGAGAATTCCCGTGGCCCAGATCTGGCTCTCCTGGAGGCCACAGGGGGTGCAGCTGGAGGTGGTGGGGCAGGCCGAGGAGACGATGAAGAGAACCGAGAGCACCGTGTCCGGAGGATTCATGTCCGACGCCATATCACCCATGACGAGCGTCCTCATGGCCAACAGATTGTCTTCAAGGACTGAACTTGATCTTCCCTGCTTTCCTTTTGCTTCTGGGACCTAGTCCCTCTCTCTCTTTGCCCCGGCTCTGCTGGCCAAGTCGTGGGTCTTCCCTCTGTCCCCTCATTGCATGCTATGTTCAGTGAGCCCCTTCCAGTCATTGCCACTCCCTGCTAACCACGGTACATTCCAGCATTACCCTCTGGTGGGGCTCTTCAGAAAGCCAGCATCCACCCCTCCTCCACATCCTTGTTCTGCCATCCTTCTCTTACCATCTGGTTTAGAATGATGCAGGATTCCCTTTCCTTTTCAATACATTGAACACACATGTAGAAAGAGACAGTACCATCAACCATACTCCAAGCTGCTTTCTGCCATAACAACAGAGTACTTTTCCCCTCTTGCCTCACCATTTGCCCTACCTCCTTAACTTTGTACTAGGCTGGCCTGGACCTGGACCAGCTTGGCTATCTTGATCTGTTTCATATTATTTATTATTTTAATTTTCTATTAAATTATTGGAATAAAGTTGAGCTGAAGGTCTGCTGCTGACTCTCAGGCGAGGGATGCAGAGACAGCTTGTGTTAAGAAGATGCCTGGCTGTTAATGTGGTAGAAACGGGAGACAGCCTCTTGCCCCAAGCCCTAGCCTGGGATTGGTAACTGGGAAGGAAAGAGTCAGGACTTAGGAGAGGATTCAGAATTTGTATTCGATGCTGGCTGAGTAAGTCACATCTTGGAGAAGAGGTCCCGACCACCACTCAAGCTGTC
The DNA here is from genome assembly GCA_019843965.1 of Rhynchomys soricoides. Taxonomy (NCBI): domain Eukaryota; kingdom Metazoa; phylum Chordata; class Mammalia; order Rodentia; family Muridae; genus Rhynchomys; species Rhynchomys soricoides. Next base: position 251,896 of record JADRCH010000112.1, read on the forward strand.
CTTGAGTGCAGCATCACTCCAGCTCAGGTGCTTCTTTCAAGGGTCTGGTGCGAAGACAAAGTCAAGAGCTTGGCGTTCAGCCCCAGCCACGTTAGGGTGCCAGAGGTCCACAATGAAGACCACTCGGGGCCCATCTTCAGGGGATCCTAGGGCACATAGGGATGGAGACAGCAGATAATACAAGAACTGCCAGAACTCATCATATACTGAGGAAAGCAAAATGCAGTACCAGGCCCTCACCAGAGTTGTATTTGTTCATTTAAGCTAGAGTTTCATCATGTAGCCCAGCCCTTGAACTCACCATCCTCCTGGCTCAGTCTCCTGAGTGTCACCATACCTGGCATTTACAGTGATAACTATGTGCCTAAAATGGGTACATTTTATACCTACTGACTGACAGACATGATAAGGTTAAATAAATGCCTGAGGTCCCACAGCCAGAGGACAGGGGTATAGATACCTCATGGTCCTAGCTCATATACAGTCACCTGATAAAGAAGGCAGATGCCGCACAGGTGATTGGAGGAGCTGTGACTTGCCCAAGGCTGTTACTGCTGAGAGAAGATTAGCTGGAAGTCCCCCAACCCACCAGAATGTGAGTCCTATTACCATTATGAGCCACTGTGTGCAGGAAGGAGTCGTCCACCAGGAGGCAGTGCCCTTCAGCCCAGCACTGGGGCTCACCACCAACAACCAGCTCACAACCAGGAGGGATCTTCAGGCCTGTGAGGAGAGAATGGGCATCCACCATTCCTGCCTGTGTTCAGGGGGCCCACCCACTCAATGGGCCTCATAGGCCAGATTCTGTGGCCTTCTCAAAGATGGCCGGAGTACTTTCACCACACAGTCTGGTCTGAAGGATGCTAAGAGACTGGGAAGTCCTGGTCTGGGAAGTCCATCTGTCATTTGGGAATAAAAGCTCCCCTGAGCAATCTCCTCCTGGACTTTGTCAGTTCAGTTCCAGAATCTACTGTGTACTGGGCACTTCTCCCATGAGGCAAAACTAATGACTCCAGTCTGACCCCAGGACCTCAGTCGAGTGTGCTGAGAAAACAGCCAACTCTGATGGCAAACAAGACATTCCAGAAAGTGACATCTGGAAAAGTCCTTAAGACTGGGTAGTTTTTTCAAGGTTACTAAGGTTGAAAGTCCACCATGTGCACAGTATCTGCAGGGAGCAGCCAGAAAGCCCTCACCCAGGGACCAAGGGTGGGGACCAGCCCTGAGTCAGAAGGGTAGTCCCTGAGAAGTCTCAGCTCCCAGCTCAAGTCCTGTAAATTGGCAAGGAAGCTGCTCTGTAGGAGCTCTACATAATACCTCTGGGTGTCACGTGGCACAAAGGGGGTGAAGGCAGGTCTCAGGAGAAGTAGTGTGCCCCAAAACATAAGACACATCCAGCTGGCAGCACACAGACTTAGGGTAAGCTGAAGTCATAATATTTACTTCTTTTCTGATTTTCTTTCAATCTTTAGAACATTAGAAAGAAAATCTCAGGTTGGTGCTATTGAACACCCCACTAACATTGTTAGTTCATTATCAGTGAAGAAGCCTAAATAAAGTAGGCCACCTACTGTTCACACCTTCAGTCCCAGCACTCAGGAGGTAGAGGGAGGCAGATCTCAGTGAGTTTGAGGCCAACTGGTCTCTAGAGTTCCAGGTCAGGACTACATAGTGAGACAGCCTGTCTCATAGATTATCTCACTGTACTCCCTAGACTAAATAAAAAATAAGTAAGACCCAGGCTTGCCTCAAACTTGGGATCCTTGCCCCAGTGTCCCAGGTGCTAAGATTACAGGCATGCACAACCATACCTTGCTCAAGGCTGTCTCTTTTTACAATTTAAATTTGATTCTCTTCAGGGCAAGTAACACTGACCACTTACAGTTCAGTGAAGATTTCTTTTAAAGGGGAGAGGGTGGTTGGAGATGAAGTGAGAATCAGTGTAGAACACTGTGCAAGCTACTGCTGACTGGATAGTTTGCATGGAAGCAGAACTCAGGAGATCTGGTTGGGGAAGATTCTGAGACGAGAGGCACGATAGGAACCATAGTGCAGAAAGACCCAATGGCAGAGAAGAGGTGGTGAAGTAGGAAATATGGAGGGTTTGTAGACAGGCTATACTCACCCAGGTGGCATCTAACCCGAGCATTGGTGGGTCCACAGCGTCCCTCAAGCCGGGCCCCAGGCAGTAGAACGGAAAAGCCAGCATTGCCAAAGGTATTGGCACTCATGAAGCTCCGCAGCCCCCTCAGCGCTCGATAGGCTCCTGGGCACCGCCGGCAGTTGCTGGGTTGGCACCGGCCTGCTTGGTACAGCAGAAGCTGGTAGCACCCAGGGGCCAGGGGTGGGGACCAGCCCCGAGGCAGAGGGGTAGTCCCTGAGAAGTCCCAGCTCACAGCCCCGAAGTCCCGCAAAATGGCGGGGAAGCTGCTCTGTAGGAGCTCCACGTCGTGCCTCTGGGCATCACGTGGCACAAAAGGGGACGAAGGC
>JADRCH010000112.1:254395-274597 GCA_019843965.1 Rhynchomys soricoides
AAAGTAAGCCAGGGCGCTGAATGCCCAGAACCCCCGTCCCTCCTGTGAGGCCAGAGCCTCCCTGAGCTGCCCGCCTCACTCTGCCCATCCCAGCCCAGGAGTAACGCCTGGCATAGGCCCGAAGCCTCCTGCTCACTAGACCTTCTGCCCTGTGGCCTTCCCCAGGATCCCCAGGGCCTCTTGGGCCAGTCTGAGAACATACATCAGGCATACCACTGACACCCCCAGTTCGGCTTCCAGCCCCGAGGGCCTGCATGTCTTGGGAGCCCAGACGGTAGCAGTACCAAAGGAACAGAGAAGTGAGGGCTCCAAGGAGCACAGTAAGAGCAGAGGAGCCTAGGGGCAGTGGCCATGGAAACATGATAGGCAAAGAGGCCCTGGCTAAGATGCTTGCTGCATCTTGCAGACCCCAGCTCCCTGGTCCCCCCAGTTCTTCACCTGACCCCTCGATGACTGCTTCCTGATTCCCTCCCTTCCACATCCCCACTCCTGTTCACTCCTCCTACAGGCCCAACAGACCTCTCTCTCCCCTCTGGCTCTCTCTCCTCTTCCTTTTCTATTTGTCTCCACTCCGAGGAGACCGCCTTAGTCCTCTCTCTTCCTTCTGCGGCCCCACTTCTCCTTTCTCCTTCCCGCAGTCTCCTCTTCCTTTCCTCTCTCTCCACCCTCCCGGTTTCTGCTCGTTTCTCCTCCCTCCACTCCCCCCTTTCCTTATCTACCCCTTCTTTTTCTTCTAGCTTTCCCTGACAACAGCGGTCCTACACCTGGCCCGCAGCCCCACTCTGTAGCGGCTCTTTCTCTTTCCTCTCCCCTTGACCTGTCTTCTCCCTCGACTGGATCGGATCCGTCCTCTCCGATTTCCAACCTCCTACACACCCCTTCTTGGGCGCCCACTCACCCTGACGTCACTCCTTCCCGCAGCCCTCTCTGCTTAGCTACCCAGGACCCCTCCCAGAGGCAACCGCAGCCCAGCCCTGCAAGGGGTGTGGAGGGGGAGACTTCTCTCTGGATTTGCCTCTCCAGACCCCCTCTCCAGCCCTGACCGAGCGCCACGTGGGGTACAGGGGCACAGTGCCAACCTCCAGCCGCCCCGCAATGCGAAAAGAAGGGCGGGGCAGCCTCGGGGGCGGGGCGAGAGCCCTGACCCGCGTTGCTCTTGTACTGCGAGTCCGGCCGTGGGCCTGCGGGTCCCTGGAGAGGTCGGCCTGTGACTCCCCTTTCCCCTGGCTTGGCTAAACCAGAGCCAGCACTGAGCGAGACGCTGGTTTCAGCCAATCACCGGCCTCAAGGCTCGCCCGCGCAGGCGGGGCCGGGAGCTGTCCGCACACTGAGGTGCTGAAAGAGCTCCCGCTTGCTGAGTGGCAGAGGCAGGAGATCACGGGTGGTAGCCGCTGGGCTGCAGGCCTCTGTCAGGTTGCCTGCTGGAGGAGGGAGTCTTAACATGTACCCCTCAGACTCCTTACAAACCTGATACTACCTTTTTCCTGCGGGAGGGGCGAGCCCATCCCACCTGAGCTTCTGTAAAGGGCATACTGAAGGCCCTCGGGGAGGTCCGGGTGTGGACAGAGGACATACTGGACAGGCCAGGAAGACGTGAACCAAGCTGTGCCCACTCTCGGCACCTTAGGAAGACCAGGTGCAGATACCAGATGTTCTGGAATGGCGCCGGGAGAGAACCTAATTACTACTGGGACCAGAGTTTCCTTCCGCTTCCCTAGGGGCCTTGGGAGTGCAGATTACGGTCCTGGCTCGGAATCCCTCCTTCCTCCGACTGCACTTCCTCCTCCTCCCTCATCAGAGAATAAATCCCAGGCCCCTCCCTTCGCCCGTCCCCAGGATCTGACGTGGGCTTGACACCTTTCTCGGCTTCTCCCTCCCGCAGCTCCAGTGGCCGAGCTTCAGCTTCCCTGGTTCCGCAACCCCATCCCTCCTCCTCTCCGTGATAAGCCCCGGTTGAACCCCAAAAGGGCCCTCTGGATCCTCAAGCCCACCCTGGACTCCCGGAAGCTGCCTTACCCCTCCCACTTCGCCCGGCTAGCTAGCTATCCATCCTGATGGGCCCAAGCGCCCGAACAAGGGGATAACCTTCGGCCCTCTCGGCCCCACCCCCCGCAGCGGGAGCCGCGCCCCCCTTTGCCATAGATCGCAGAGCAAAGGATAAAGATTGAGCAAAAGGGGGCGGACTCCAAGCAACCCCTAGGCCAATTCTGCTCCACCATCCCAAAGGAAGAAAAATTGTCTTCCTTTGCTGACTCTTAGCAGGAAAGCAAAATTAAAGGAAAAGATAAAAGGACGTGGAGGGAAAGTGACAGCTAGATTATTCAGAAGAGCCACAGAGGAGAGAAATTAGGGTGAGTCGCCATGGGGACTCCCAAGGCCCAGCACCCGCCACCTTCCCAGCTGCTGTTCCTAATTCTGCTGAGCTGTGCCTGGATTGAGGGTAAGGACATGTGGGGGTGGGCCCTGGGAAGGTTCTGTGGGTCCTCCTTATTTCTCTGAAGATATTGAGTCTTCCGAGCTTGTGGGGGAGGGGAGGGGCACTGTTGACTGGGAAGGGGCAAGCCAAGGCTCTCTGGCTGGTACGTGGAGCCCTTCAACTCCTAATATTAAGGAAATAGAGAAATGAATAAGAAGGAGCTTTTAGTTGTATCTTAGGGTATTCAGGAAGAAGAGCTGAGGGATGTTGGGTGGATTTCTGTGGAGGCGGTAGAAGCAGGCAGGGTACCTGGGTGGGAGATGGAGGTACTGGGAGAGACGCCAGACGCGGGACACACAAATGGTCTTGGACATATGGACAAAGACAGATGAACACAAGCAGGGATATTCAATCCCTGACTCTACTCTGATCCCCAACCAGAGTCTAGAGAAGGCAACAGAGGCTACATAGACTGCAGAGAGGATATGAGAGAGAGAGGGAGAGAGAGAGAGGGAGAGAGAGAGTCTGCAGAGGCAGAAACCCAGAGAGAAAGCTGTCACTGCAGAAGCAAGGTCTGGGAGGTGCTATCAGACTCTCCTCAGAGTTTTGGGATCAAGGGAGCGCTTCACTGGGGAGGAATAGAAAGCAGTCCCAAAGCCCAGGTTCTGCCCACCCTGCTAGAGCTGTCCAGGGTTAGTACTAAGGATCTCCCTGAAGGCCCAGAGACCAGGAACTGGAACTCTATGAGGGAGAGGGCAGATTGGAGCCACTCCTCTGATCTTGGCTCTTAGCCCAGCCTGAGACCCTCTGAGTGTCCGATAAGATATGCTCTGGGAAGATCTCTCCAGATAGGGACGGGATGTAGAGGAATGGAGGGGCTCACAGGACTTCACCTCCTAGGTCTGCCCCTGAAGGAGGATGAGATGATGCCAGAGCCTGGAAGTGAGACTCCCACAGTGGCCTCTGGGGACCTGGCTGAGCTGCTCCATGGGGCTTTGCTGCGGAAGGGCCCAGAGATCGGCTTCTTGCCCGGTGAGGCCCACAATGTGGCATATAAGTAGAAAGAAAGGCTATGTCTCTGAGGGATGGAGTGCCTGGCTAGAGGGAAGGGAGGTAGAGAGAGTTCCATGGGAGAGACCCCTAGGAAGCCAGTGAAAGTCAGGGGAGGCAAGCAGAGAAACAGTCAAAGCTGGTCCTTAACAGAACCAGAGACAGGGACAAAATGATGAATCAGTCAAGAAATCATGTATACAGAGAAAGAGAGAGAGAAAGAGAGAGAGAGAGAGAGAGAGAGAGAGAGAGAGAAGTGAATTCAGACAACCAGAGTCACAAAAATGGGGAGACAGAGAGTGATATACAACTAGCAGTTGGTCTAGCTAGAATCATAAAACCAGAGAGCAATAAGAATGCTAAGCAGAGAAAAGCTCCAGAGAGAGCTAGACAGAGAAGAGAGAGAGGGGTAGGCAGGAGCAAGAGCCAGATCTGGGGGTGGGGAGAGAGGCTCAAGGGGGCTGTCAAGACTGTAGTGGAAAGAGAAAGGGCGCTTTAGCTGCAAAATCTTGAAAAACTGTGGGGAGCCTGGGTGGGTAAGGGAAATGGGGGCCTGTACCCTGTGGGGAGGTTTTGGGGGTGTTTCATTCTAGGCTGTTCCCCACCCCCATGGACCAATTTGCTGCTCCTGTGTGCTGACTACCCTTAAACTATCTCAGGATCTGACCCAGACCCCACACTAGCCACCCCTCCAGCCGGCCAGACTCTTGCAGCACCCTCCCTGCCACGTGCCACTGAGCCAGGGACAGGGCCTCTGACGACAGCTGTCACCCCTAAGGGAGTCAGGGGGGCAGGCCCCACCGCGCCAGAGCTGCTGACCCCACCCCCTGGAACTACAGCCCCGCCCCCACCTGGCCCCGCCTCCCCAGTCCCACCCCTCAGGCCCGAGGGAGGAGAGGAGGAAACTACCACCACCATCATCACCACAACAACTGTCACTACTACTGTCACCAGCCCAGGTGAGGTGATGGAAAGAGCATCGATGCTCCTGTGTGGGGCTGGATGGGGGAAAACTGCTTGGAACATGTGGAAGGAGATTTAGGTACAAGTCGGAGAGGGGTAATGATGGAGGCCAGCGTTAAGGTCCAAGGGCTCTTCTGTGGGCTTCCATCCATATTGTAGTTGGAGGAGAGTCTCAGTAGAGGTAGAAAGGGAGCACTGGATAAAGATAGTGAAGGGTGGCAGGGATACAGTTCAGCACTGAAGATGCTTGGCTGGGAGGGCATCACACAGGGCCTCTCAGTGCCAGCCACTTACATCTCTGCAATAACAACAGTTCTGTGCAATAACAACATCTCGGAGGGCGAAGGGTTTGTGGAGTCTCCGGACTTGGGGAGCACCGCCAGCCGCTCTGTGGAGCTCCTAGATTGCACCTACAGCATCCATGTCTACCCTGGTTATGGCATTGAGATTCAGGTACTTTTCTTTGGTGCCCATTGAGTGTGACTAAGTTTGGCCCGGGAATCGGTGAACTTGCTTTCTGACTTAGATGATCTCAAAACTCTTTTAGAGTTCTGCAACATGGGTGTCTTACGGGAGGGTGGGGCTTAGTCTGACATGTAACCCCTCCCCCTTCTGACATGGCCTGGCCACCCTGTATCTGGCTTCTCTAGGTGCAGACACTCAACCTGTCTCAGGAGGAAGAGCTCCTGGTGCTGACCGGTGGGGGGTCTCCAGGCCTGGCCCCCAGACTCCTGGCCAATTCCTCCATGCTGGGAGAAGGACAAGTGCTTCGGAGCCCAACAAACCGGCTGCTTCTGCATTTCCAGAGTCCTCGAGTCCCAAGAGGAAATGGCTTCAGGATTCACTATCAGGGTGAGAAGTCTGAAGTGCCAGTAGAGGGACAAGAGCCACCTAGGGTACAGAAGATGTTTCCAGAGTCCTTCTGACTCAGGGTTCTGAGAGAATCTTCCTCCTGCTTGGGACCCTATGGAGGCAGGACCCGCAAAAGACACACGTGTACATATTCTCATACATTCCTGGATCTGTAAATGCGGGTGACTGAGTCCAAGTAGCAATTCACTTATTCCAGTCAATGAATGTTTACTGAGTACCTACTTCATACCAGGCTCTGTGTTTGCCTTGGGGGAAACATTGAATAAGCTCACTGTAAGTCTGTCTTTAAGGATCTGAAGATCTGGATAGAAACAGATAGTAATTGGAATGGTGATGTCAGTCAGGTAAGGACTATCATGGTGGAGATTCAGCCCAGGGGGGCAGGAATCAAAGGGACCAGTTTTTTTCTAAGGAATATAGGAATGGCTTCTTGGAGGAGGTGGTGACTAAGAAGAGACCTACAGGATGAGCTGGCCAGGGGAAAGGTGGGAGGAAGAAAGAGAAAGAAGCAACTGGAATGGATTGCAAGAACACATTCCATGTCCCAGAGAGGAGAGAAAATGGAGCCCTTAGAAAGGTGAAGTAGAAGGTAGGGTTGTCTGCATTGTGTGAGCCAGGGCATTTATTTCACCTTTCTGTGCCTCGTGGCTCCATCTGAAAAGCAGAAGTTAGAATACTCACTGTGATGTGTGACTAGGGTGATCAGGTGAGTTAGTACCTGTGGGGTATTTAAAACAGGGTCTGGAACACCTCAGCATCGTCAGTCAGTGCCCCCATGCCAAAGCAGAGAAAGCAATGAAGAGTGAGTGGAAAGACCACCTTGAGAAGCAGGCAAGGGCGACTGAGGGGAGCTCAGGGCACTTTAATCTGCAGATGAGAGGCAGACAGCTCAAGCAGGAAAGTGACTCTTAGGTTTGCAGTTTGGGCAACTCCTTCTGACTTCCAGGGCAGTAGGGGGGGCTGTTTCATGCATCCACACACAGACAAGCTACACATGTGATGGATGCTAGCCTATGTGTGTGGGGAGAGTGGCTCCCTATAGCACACATGTATTTTCTAGCACACATACATGTATGTGAGCTAAGGGACTTAGCCAGTATCCCCATTCCAGACATTGCTGCCCTCCGCAAAGTTCTTTCACATGCTCCTAGAGGGAGGAGCCACTGTTCCTTGGCTCCAGGTACTGCCCCCTTCTTCCCAGAATACCGTGTGCATCTTACTGAGGTTGTAGCATATGTCCCTTCCTCATGCCCTGAGGGTCAATTGTTCAAGGCAGGAGCTCCTACCACCAGGCCTGTAGGAGAGACCGTGAGCTAGGGCTTGTACTTGGTGCCAGGGCTGGTTGTTGTAGACAATAGCATGCACGCTTTGGGATGCTAGACATCAGATGGAAAAATAAAAATAAAAGCTACCCACTGGCTCCTTTAAGCAGCCATTTCCCTAGAGCATCAAAACTAGGACTCCCGGGCTAAGTGGAACATCAAGGGGAGCAGGGCTATTTCGTAAAGGGGACTTCATTACCTGCCTTGGTTTTTTCCTTATTTGCAGCTCCTGCAGGCATTCTTGGGACAGAGGCACTATCTGTGGCCTCATGTCTAGAGTGCCAGCCCAAGTCTAGCAAATTTGCCATGTGCAAAGTCCTTCACCCCAGCCACTGTTTCTCATGCAGGGAGGGCAGAGTCAGCTCCATCTCTCAGAGGAGGGAGAAGGTTTGAGGCTGCATGGCTTTCTCCAGCACCTGAAACTTTATTGAGGAGTCAGAAATCAGATGGCCAAGTCTTTGCCCCATGGTCATTCCTAAAATGAGGGGAGAGGAGACTGGTGTGAGTCACCTTGGGTGGGAAGTCCTTTGTGAGCTTTGTTTTGTTGAGTAATCTAGGCTGGCCTGGAACTTACTGTGTAGCCAAGGATAGCTTTGAACTTCTGACTCTCCTACCAGTGCCTCCCCAGTGCTTGGATTATAGGTCTGGTTAATTCAGAGTTAGATATTACTGACTGAGTTACATCCCCAATCCTGAATTTAACGTTTTTATTTAGATTTCAGGCCAATCTCCTTACTGGTATGAATTATTAATATTAGTGAGAGGCATCCCTTCCCAGTGTGAGATTAACATGCTCAGGCATCGTTTCAGTCTCATAGTGATAACAGATAATAGGTGATGCATATAGAATTGAACACAGGTGAGATCTTATGGGAACAGGGAAAGTCTAGAAGGCTTCCTGGAAGGAGTGGTACTTAACTTACCCTTTCAAAGATCAGAAACAGACCAGAAAGCCTTACATGTAGAAGCACAGGAAGGGGCAAAAATACGGAGATGGTTTGTCTGTGGTGGTACCTGCATGTAATTCTAGCTTTCTGGGTGCTGAAGCAGGAGGTTCAAGAGTTCAAAGCTAGCCTGGACTACACAGTGAGATCTTGTCTCAAAAAAGTCAAAGGGTAGCTAGGTGTCAATGGTGCATGCCTTTAATCCTTGTACTTAGGAGGCAGAGGCAGGTGGATTCTGTGAGTTCAAGATTAGCCTGGTCTACATAGAGAGTTCCCGGCTAGTCAAGGCTACATAGTCAGCTCCTGTCTAACAAACAAAACAAAAATCACAAGGATCTGGGGAATAGTTCATAGGGGAGCATTTGTCTAACATATACAATGTCCTGGATTTAATTTCATCACCAGAGGGGAAAAGAAAAAGACCGTGAGATAGGAAGGAGTCACAGACTGGGTTGTGGAGCCTCAGGACCTGAGTACCAACTTAAGGACTGGCTGGATCTGGCCGGGAAGGGACTAGGATATCAAGCTAAAATGTCCAGATTCGGCTCTGTTGGCCACAAGGACTGGCATTTATCCAACCTGCTGTATTTTAGATAGCTGTTTTTATGTCTGCTAGTCTTAGTAGACTGGAAACTCTGAAAAGGCAAGGTATGGGTTTGTTTTGTTTCTGTCTGTCCCCACAGCTAGATAAATGCTTAATAACTTTTGAAATGGGGTGGGGGAGAGAGAGGATAGGTTTCTGGCAGAGTCACTGAAGGTCCAGAGTCAGGAAAGACAAAGCCTTTTGCTGACTAGATCTGGCCTGTGCCCCCTATAAGACACAGCCTTGGAAACTGAGTATGGCAGTGAGATTTTCTAGAAGCTGAAGCAGGAGGATTGAGAAATTGAGGCCAACCTGGGCTACATAACAAAACCTTATTTCAAAACCAAATTCTGCCTTACCCTTTGCCTCTTGAAATTATTCATGCCAAAATAATTTCAAGAGGCTTTGAGAAAGAATGTGAGCGATGTAGTTGTGCAGAGAGCGTAGAGGAAAACGGCAGCAGGGCATGATTATCAGAGGACAGAAAGACTTGAGTGTGGGTGAACAGGGCACTGTTGCTAGGGAAAAGCCAGTGCAAAAAGGGAGGTTGCATAGTTCTCAGTGCGAGAGATAGACAAACCAGCTTCTCAAGGAAAGTGGGGTTACTCCGGAGCTCTCCACTTCCACTAGGAGATCCATCAAGGGTGCTGGATAGCAAGGTCTTTTTTTTTTTTTTTTAAGATTTATATATTTATTTATTATATGTAAGTACACTGTAGATGTCTTCAGATACCCCAGAAGAGGGCATCAGATCTCATTATGGATGGTTGTGAGCCAGCATGTGGTTGCTGGGAATTTAACTCTGGACCTTTGGAGGAGCAGTCAGTGCTCTTAACTGCTGAGCCATCTCTCCAGCCCCAGATAGCAAGGTGTTAAGTCAACATTCCTAAAGCACTTTCTTGTGTCTGGCCTGGCTGAAAGCTGTGTGCACCTCCATACAAGAAAGTTTGTGAAAGGAAATGCCACAAAGCATTTCACAAGTGGGAGCCTCAGCATCCACCTCTAGATAGTGGGTCACGTGTGCATTCTTCCTCCACCTACCTCTAAAACTGTGTAAATGGAGTCGGAAGTGGAACCATCTCTGCAGATGCCATTTGTTAGTGCTGAGAAGTCAGAGTACTCAACTGATTTACTTGAGGTCCTGCAACCAATAAGACTGGGCTCTAAAATAACTTTTATCTATAAATGACCAAAGCAGGTTAAATGACAAAGGTCAGAGATGAGCACCGTTGATGTTGCCTCTTCATGAGGCATCGAACCAACATAAGGAGTCGATTTTCTTTAGTGTGCACTCCAGCATGGAACCCATTCGTTCCCTGGGAGTGGGGGATGGAGGGATTTGCAGAAGTACCAAGGAATGGGTATGAGAACTCACTGTGGATCAGCAGCCCTTCTTCCTCTTTTTTGACCTGTCCAGCATACCTTCTGAGCTGTGGCTTCCCACCCCGGCCAGCCCATGGGGATGTGAGCGTGACAGACTTGCATCCTGGGGGCACTGCCACCTTTCACTGTGACTCGGGATACCAGCTGCAGGGTGAGGAGACCCTCATCTGCCTTAATGGCACCCGGCCAGCCTGGACTGGTGAACCTCCTAGCTGCACAGGTGAGTCTCTCACTGCAGAACATCTGTCCTGGCTGGGGGGAAGGGGGTGAGCTGGGAAATCACCATCTTTGGGGAGAATCCATCTTGAAGTTTTTAGTTGCAGAGCCCCTGGTCCCAGGGTCTCCCCTCAAAGTCTCTACTGCGACGGTTGCCATCCTTAGAGAAACTCCAATCTTGTCTGGGCTTCATCTTTGGATGCTCCAGTTGGTGTTTGCCATCCTGTTACCACTTGTAGATGCCCTTTCTTTGGAGAAGCCTCCACTTCGATGAGCTACGTTTTGGGCTCCTGGCTGGTAGCTCTTGGTCCTAAGATCTTCATTCTGCAACCTATCCACCAAGCTTAAAATGCTTACATTCTGAGGATTCCTACCTTCAAAGCTTTGCATCTGAGAGTTTCAATGTTGAGGTTCCTTAACTCAAGGTGTCCACCTCTCCAGAGGCTTCATTTTAGCAGCTCAATATATAGGCTTCTATTTCAGGCTAGGCAGCAGCCTAGAGAAAGTCCTGTCTTGATGCTAAATGCCTGGGGCAGAGGCCATCTTTGGCCAGTACCCACCAAAGCTCTAGATTAGGCCTAAGAAAGGACTGAAGCCTTCCTGTTCTTTCTCTGCCCACAGCATCTTGTGGTGGCACCATCCACAATGCCACACTGGGTCGTATTGTGTCCCCTGAGCCTGGAGGAGCTGCAGGGCCCAACCTCACCTGCCGCTGGGTCATTGAAGCAGCTGAGGGACGCAGGCTACACCTGCACTTTGAGAGAGTCTCACTGGATGAGGACAATGACAGGTGAGAATCTGGGCTTTGGGTCAGAGGTCCCCACCTTGGGAAAGCTGGGGGGCTTCAGGGGAGAGTCAGTCGTAACCTTCTCAGTGCAGCTGTACCACCTTAGATGCCTCCGTGTGCCTGGAAGCATCTCAGTTCTCATTGGTAGAATGGAGACAATAGCACTCTTCCAAATGCTTAATTAATAAAAGCATTAAGATATGTAAAGTAAGTTGGCAGTGGTGGCGCATGCCTTTAATCCCAGCACTCGGGAGGCAGAGGCAGGCGGATTTCTGAGTTCAAGGCCAGCCTGGTCTACAGAGTGAGTTCCAGGACAGACAGGGCTACACAGAGAAACCCTGTCTTGAAAAACCAAAAAAAAGATCTGTAAAGTAGTTGAAGTTGTGCCTAGGACACGATGAGCACTATAAAAGTACGAGCCGCCATTTTCCTCATTCTGCTTTGTCGCTTTGTAGTGTGCTCTCAGGCTGAGCACCCAGTCTTTCTGTGCCTCTGTATCCTCACCTATAAAATGAGGGGTTAATAAGAGTGTCTGACTCAAGAGTCCTTGTGAAGATCAAACATGTTGGGGCTTGAAAGAACGCATGGTGTGGGTCAGTGTTCGACAACAGCAGCTATAAAGATAAGCCAGGAGAGCAGGCAGGGAGGCAGCTTCCAGGGCAAAATGCCCCTGCCACCCTTCTGTCCATTCCAGGCTGATGGTGCGCTCAGGGGGAAGCCCCCTGTCCCCTGTGATTTACGACTCTGACATGGATGATGTCCCTGAGCGCGGTCTCATCAGTGATGCCCAGTCCCTCTACGTAGAACTGCTTTCAGAGACACCAGCCAACCCCCTGCTGCTCAGCCTCCGATTTGAAGGTAAGTCTCACTTCCTGACCATGCCCAACTCCACACGATTTCCTCTTCCTCACATGAGGAATAGTCACAAGCACATACTCCCTCCATGTACATCTTTGTGGTTGGTCTCTGATACCTGACAGGGATGCCTTCACAGGGACATCGTTTTATTCCAAGTAGTTGCTTCTGACTCAACTTCAGATATGGCGGGATCCAGTATACAGCCAAGTAGACAGTTATCTATCTCTTAGTTTTTTTACTGTGCAGTGGCTTCATTGTCGTGGAAGCTTTCCCTATGTAGTGGACCTAACTACACTCTTACAGACTATCACCTTACTTAATGCCATCAGGAATAGAAATGAAATGAAAACAAGAAAGGAAATGCTCACGAGAGTCAGGCAGCAATTCCAAAAATGGTTCTCAGTGACTTGATTAAGTTCAATTAAGCCAGGCAGTATTATGATTGGAAGGTTTGAATGGCATGGCTGTCTCTGGTTGGTCCCAACCAACCTCATGGACTAGAAGTAAAAAAAGCATGTTCCACCTAATGAGAATAGAGGAGCTGGTACCAGAAGGAAGAACGGATGTTGGACAGGTGAGAAGGAATCAGCAATCATGAGAAATGAGGCAGTTAGGTGTGGCCTCTAGGATGGAGTGTGAAGAGATAACTTGAGAGAGGAAGGTGGAAGGCAGCTCGGGGGAAAGGGAAAACCGTGCATTTGCATGGCCGATCAACTTTTATGGAGAACCAAATCAGCCAAAATGTACATCTCTGGAGCATTTTCTGTCCAACTGACTGTATCTTATCTACAGAACAGCATGGCTGAGCATTTATAAAAACAGTAGCAAGAGACAATGGAAGAGTTGGACAGTGCAGTGGTGGCACACGCCTTTACTCTCAGCACTCAGGAGGCAGAGGCAGGCGGATCTCTGAGTTCAAGACCAACCTGGTCTACAGAGCAAGTTCCAGGGCAGCCAGGGCTACACAGAGAAACCCTTTCTCAGAAACAAAGCAAGAGGCAACGGAAGAGAAATGCTCAGATTAGAAGGATGTAATTTTGGGTAGCTCACAAATAAGTGGGATTGGCCCCGGGACCTGGGAAATGGACTAGATTTTCATAGGATGCCTTGTCAGGTTAAGTAATACAAAATACAGTAGTGAATCTGCAAAAACCTAGAACATGATGGGTTCTAAAAGTGCTAAGGAGCTGTCTGTGTTTCGGTGAGAATCCTTATCTGCCTATCCAAGTAGGCCTCTGCTGTGCTGTGAGCTTCAGAATCCTTACCTGCATCATAGGTGGTTTTGTAGATAAAATACAATCAGATGGACAAAAAAAAAAAAAAAAAAAAAAATCTCTCTAGAGATGTTCATTTCGCCGATTTGGTCCTCCATAAAAGTTGAGCAGCTTCTGCACTAGCTGCAATTTTGGATTCTAGCAACAGTGTGGATGATCAGAATCCAACTGTTATTTCTGAGGCTAGAACACTCCTACGCAAAGCCAGCTTTCCAGAAGTTCCCCTTCCAGGGCCCTTGCTGTTTCCAAAACCAAATGTCTGTGGATGAGAACTAATCATTCAGGACTGTAGCTCTGGCTCTGTAGGTGCCCCCTAGCTGACCCGGGGCAGGTGGCTTTTTGTCTGAAGATGTCCTTGTCTGTAGAATGGGGGTTAGTACTTTGGTGCTAACTATAAATGGTGGTTGGCACAGGTGCATGGTCCCAGCAGCCACTTGGAAGGCTGAGGAAGGAAGATCTCAAATTCAAGGTCAGCCTGAACTGTAGAGTGAGACCCCCATCTCTAGATACCAAAACAAACAAACAAACAAACAACCCATGAGGGGCCTACCAACACCCAAATTCATCCTAAATGCTCAACATGAGTTCCTGAGACCTGTCTAATGATTGTTTGTGACCAACTCTTCTCTAGCCTTTGAGGAGGACCGATGCTTCCCTCCTTTCCTGGCACATGGCAACGTGACCACTACAGATCCTGAGTACCGCCCAGGGGCACTGGCCACCTTCTCATGCCTCCCAGGATATGCTTTGGAGCCACCAGGGCCCCCCAATGCTATTGAATGTGTGGATCCCACTGAACCCCACTGGAATGACACAGAGCCAGCCTGCAAGGGTAGGCCTTCTCATTCTTCAGAGCCCTTCAGCCTACAGAAGACTGCCCCTGAAGCTAGGACCCCAGGAAGGCATCGTGCAGGATA
Organism: Rhynchomys soricoides; assembly: GCA_019843965.1. Taxonomy (NCBI): domain Eukaryota; kingdom Metazoa; phylum Chordata; class Mammalia; order Rodentia; family Muridae; genus Rhynchomys; species Rhynchomys soricoides. The sequence continues at coordinate 267,982 of JADRCH010000112.1, forward strand.
TCTGAATGAACATTAAAACATATAAACCCAAAGCCTGGTTAAAGCCCCCCTTGGAGGCTGCTTTCTTGGGGGAGTAATTTCTGGACTTGTTAAAAATTCAGGCTCAGACCCAAAAGGCTTCTAAAGCTAGAACTGGATTTGGGCTGAGTGTGGATTGGGTGGTGAGTAAGCTGGAAAGTGGGTGGGGCTAACCAAGGGCAGGGCTAGAGAAACAACCAGAACAAAACCTGGATATGGAAAGATGGAGGTAGCCTCAAGCACATTGCCAAGGACAGTGAGGACTGGTGAATGGAGAACACATGCCCACATGGGTTCTGAACCTGATCCCTCTTCCCTAGCCATGTGTGGAGGAGAGCTGTCTGAGCCAGCTGGTGTGGTACTCTCTCCCGACTGGCCCCAGAGTTATAGCCCTGGCCAAGACTGTGTGTGGGGCCTGCACGTCCAGGAAGAGAAGCGCATCTTGCTCCAAGTTGAAATGTATGTTTGGGTCATGGTAGCATATGTGATAGATGTGGGCTCTAGCTGGTGTGTGCGAGAGAGCCCTAGACTGCATTCTGAGCCCAACTGGCTCTTCTGAGCTCACACATAGTTCCTTGGGTACATGATGTTCTGAAAGAACACATCAAGAGAATACAGGACAGAGGTGGGAGACCTGGGTTCAAGTCACTTGGAGAATAAGGCCAAGTAAAGGGAGGTAGCATGGCCCTCTTCAAGGGTTGCTGCAGATCTGGAGGGTTCTGTTCTCAAATGCTCTCCAACTGAGCTATACCCTGCCTGTGTGTGTGTGTGTCTAACATGGCTTCTTGAGCAAAGGGACCCCAGCCCCAAATTGGTGCTTCATTGCTAGTACAAAGTCAGTAGTTACAAGTCAGTAAACTCATTCCGTATGAGGTGATCACGTGAGTGGAGAAAAGGGGAGTGGGCGTGGACCCAAAGCAGATAAACAGGCAGAATCCAGAATCTGAGTGTGGAAGGGCTATGGTCTATTATTGATCAAGCTGGATTTGGGTAGGTTATGGGATTGGAAGACAGGCTGGAGAGTGGATGGAGCTAGTAATGTACAGGGTTGAAGATTAAGAAGCAGGAGTAGGGAGGAGCCAACTCACCTCTGGGAACCTGGAGGGAACTCTAGACTGGTTAAAACTGAGAGGGGGGATTGAGGGCGGATCTAGTCAAGATTGAGGGAGTTGGGCGGAACGGGTTGGCCTAATTGTCTGATCCCCCTCACTGCAGCTTGAATGTTCGCGAAGGGGATATGCTAACACTGTTCGACGGGGACGGTCCGAGCGCTCGAGTCCTGGCCCAGCTGCGGGGGCCTCAGCCACGCCGCCGCCTCCTCTCCTCTGGACCTGATCTCACTCTGCAGTTTCAGGCACCCCCTGGGCCCCCAAATCCGGGTCTAGGCCAGGGTTTCGTGTTACATTTCAAAGGTACGGAAGGCGAGGAGGTCTGGATGGCCAGGGGTCTGGCAGAGAACGGGTACCAGCGGGAGGTCCTCTGAAGCTAGAAGGGCTTTCCATCTTCACTGCAGAGGTACCGAGGAACGATACGTGCCCAGAGCTGCCACCTCCTGAGTGGGGCTGGAGGACAGCATCCCATGGGGACCTTATCCGGGGCACAGTGCTCACTTACCAGTGCGAGCCTGGCTACGAACTACTGGGATCAGACATCCTCACTTGCCAATGGGACCTGTCTTGGAGCGCGGCGCCACCTGCCTGCCAAAAGAGTGAGTAGGGCCCCACTTCTAAACCTGTGCTTGGGCTCTGGCTCCCTGTCCCTCCTGGATTCCTTCTTTTCGACCTGAGTCAAGCCTGAGTCTTCAGGCCCAACCCCTATGACCTTTAGGTACCATACAGTGTCTTCAAACACACACACACACACACACACACACACACACACGAGTCCTGCATTTAGCTAGGCTTCTTTCTTCCCTTTCATCCCCCTGTTCCACCAGCTTTTTTTTTTTCTTCTTTTCTTTTTTTAAACAAGGTCCAGCCCCTTCCACACCTGATTCCACCCTGCCAAGTTTGAGCCCCCCCCCCCAGGGTTCTGCCATTTAAATTAACAGCTGGGCTTTTGCTTCGGCAACTCTTAGTTCTCTTCCGAGCCTCAACCAAACTCTCAGTTCCCCAAGAGCTGACTCTGTGGGAAGTCACTCTGTTAGAATCAACACTTATCAATGGACTTGATTTGTTTTAATGCAGTCACTGAAGCCCGGCTCTGGATTTTAGGATAGGTTTCTGGCTCTTTCCTACCCGGATGGATCTCAAACCTGAAGGAAGAAAGATACATGAGCAACTAGGCATGCTACACAGTAGTAACAGGGGATGACTGGGATACAGTAATTAACCCCTCTGAGGTTGGCTCTCCCGTGGATGAAGTCAGAGGCAGCATTTCACACAGTGCCTGGTGCACGGAAACAGTAAGCCACAGCTCTGAGCCTGCAGCTGCACTGTAGCAAGATTATGGCTCATTCACCCAGGGATGGGGCATGTTTACTTCAGAGGAGGCGGAGGCTTACAGGAGCTTGGAGGCTTTGTTTACTTTTTAAGAAAGGCTGGGCACAGTGGCACATACCTGTAACACTAGCACTTGGGGAGCTGAGGCAGAAAGATCATGAGTTCAAAGCTAACCGTGTCTGAAAAGCCCAAGGACCCAGGGATGGGGGTAAGGGGGGGATGAAACAGAAGGGTTTCCATGAGTTTAAGGCCAGCCAGGGCTAATTAGTAAGACTTATCCCCAAAACAACCACAACAACAAAACAAGAAAAAGAATAAAATAAAACAGCAAAATGAAGTAGTATCTTGTCTCTTTAAATTTGGGGAAATTAGCTAGGTGGTGGTGGCCCATGCCTTTAATCCTAGCAGGAGGATCTCTGAGTTCAAGGCCAACTTGATCTACAGAGTGAGTTTCAGGACAGCCATGGCTACACAGAGAAACTCTGTCTTGAAAAAAGAAAAAACAAAATAAATTTGGGGAAGCCGACACAAAGATTGATTTTAGTTCTCCCCCAACCCCAGTATTTTTTTCCGAGACAGGGTTTCTCTGTGTAGCCCTGGCTGTCCTGGAACTCACTCTGTAGATCAGGTTGGCCTCGAACTCAGAGATCTGCCTGCCTCTGCCTCCTGAGTGCTGGGATTAAAGGTGTGTGCCACCATGACCCAGTCCACTGTAGTTCTTGCAAATAGCCCCCAGGGAGGCTGCAGCAGTGGAGTGAGTGGGGAGGAGTTTCAGAAAGCCAGATTTGGGCTGGACCTAAGGAAGCATCTCATCCCTGGGACGATTCACAGAACAGTGGACCTGAAGAGGCTAAGCAGTCTGGTTGCCAAGCCAAGGTTGGCCCTGGAAAATTGCCCAGGCTACACCCCGAGTCTGATGCTGAGTTGAGATTCAAGTGTCAGAATCTATCCAGTTCTCCATGGCCATGATCCTGGCAGGTTCCAGCTTGGCTAAGTGCCAAGCCCTGGGCCACAAGAGAGATGGCAATGACATTGATCTCTCAGGAGAATCAGGATTTCAGGATTAAGTATCTATCCAGGTGCCTAACACAGGTTTATATGAATCAAAGGCCATGTGCTTGGAGAGATAGCTCAGATGCTACAAATATCAAGACCTGATCGAACCTGATCTGTTCAACTGACATAAAAGCCAGGTGTGGTGGTATACATGCCTGTAACCCGAAGTGGTGGGGGCATGGAGGTCACTGGAGCTTACTGGACAGTTCAGCTGGATAGGTGAGTTCCAGATTCAGTAAGAGGCTCTGTTTCGGGACATAAGGTGATAGACAAAGACACTCAACAGCAACCTCAGGCCTCTGCATGCACATACATGCACACATATAGATCTATAGTCATAAAGGCCGTGATCATGACCTTCTGTTGCAGTAGCACAGGAAATAAAGTGCTGGCTGTATATTTAAGCAAAATGGGCTAAGCACCATGCAAATGTGGGGGAACACAAGAGCCATCCTGTCTTGAGACACTAGCTTCTATCCATAAGAATGATCTTCCATGTCAGGGACAGTTCTGGGCTTCAGTTAATGTGTTCTGATATATTGATTAAATATTTTTAATTTTACCTGAATACAGGGGCCAAGTTTGCCCCATTTATCCTGTTTTCAAAAGAAATATAAAACACAGTTTTTTCCCCCCAGCCACAGGGTCTCACTATGTACCCCAGGGTGTCCTGTTCTGGAACTTGCTATTTAGCCCAGGCTGGTTTTGAGCTCATATTCCTTTCTTTAGTCCCAAAGTACCACCAGGGTCAAACCCGTTGACCCTGAAGTGTTTTTGATAATCTGTATCCTTCTAAGGGGTTTTGAGAGGAGGCCAGGGCTGTTTGGAGGAGATGGCAGAAGCTCAGGCCTCTGTGAGCCCTGCTTCTAGGAAATCTGCTAAGACCCTGACAACCCCTAACCTGTCTGTCCTATTCCAGTCATGACTTGTGCTGACCCTGGTGAGATCACCAATGGCCACAGGACTGCCTCAGATGCCGGTTTTCCCGTGGGCTCCCATGTCCAGTATCGATGTCTGCCAGGGTACAGCCTGGAGGGAGCAGCTGTGCTCACCTGCTACAGCCGGGACACGGGCACACCCAAGTGGAGTGATCGGGTCCCCAAATGCGCCTGTAAGTTTGGGAACACCTCAGGAAGGGAGGACCGGGGAACCCAGACTGGGCCTACCTACTCAGTATCTAAGTGTGCATGTGGCTGGTGTGCTCCCTGTAGTAAAGTACGAGCCGTGCCTGAACCCTGGTGTTCCTGAGAATGGTTACCAGACACTGTACAAGCATCACTACCAAGCGGGCGAGTCACTACGCTTCTTCTGCTATGAGGGCTTTGAGCTCATCGGCGAGGTCACCATCACCTGTGTTCCTGGTCACCCCTCCCAGTGGACCAGCCAGCCCCCACTCTGCAAAGGTGCCTGGGCAGACAGGGCAGGAGGGGCATATCAATATATCGGGAGTGACAGGGCTAGAAAAGTTGGATAGAAAATTCAAGAACAATGGCTGACCCTGCTGAGTGCCTAGCCTGTGGGCTCTCATCCTTATAGGCATGACTGGAAAACCTGGGGAGATTTGAGGTCCCAGAATTATCAAGGGATGTAGTGAGGGCCTTGGTTCAGAGGCCCCCTGCTCTCTCTACAAAGGGAGAGTTTTGCTATCAGTGAGAAATTCTGAAGCTGGCTGGCTCAGACTGTCTAGGAACCTTGAATCTTTAGTGGTCTGAAGGAAGAGGACAGGCCCTGATCCATCAGTCCCACAGCCTCCACTCACTCAGGGAAAGACAAGTTTAGATTGAACAGAGGGCAGAGAACCAGGCTGTGCAGCCCAGCCTCCGCCACACCAGGCTCTGGCCCTCTCCTCAGTCTCCTTCCCTCCCTGGCTCAGACCCCGTCCCCCTCCCCCTCCTCTCCCTGCAGTGGCCTATGAGGAGCTCCTGGACAACCGAAAACTGGAAGGTCAGTGAGGGTGCAGGTGGAGACCAGGCCTGGCCAGGTTGGGAGGGCAAGGTCAAGACTGGGGGCAGGAGGCCAGGCCCCGGAGGGGTGAAGCCAAGGGTTCAGGCCCCAGGGCAAGAGGCTGGGAGAGCCCATGAGTGGGCACAGCCTTGGTTTATTTGCTATTCTTCCTCCCTCCCCAGTGACCCAGACTACAGACCCATCACGGCAGCTAGAGGGTGGGAATCTCGCTTTGGCCATCCTGTTGCCTCTGGGCTTGGTCATTGTCCTTGGCATTGGTGTTTACATATACTACACTAAGTAAGTACCCTACTCTTGCTTGCTGGCCAGGGCAGGTGGCTTACCTGGCGTGGGAGTAGGTAAGGGAGTTCAAGGACTCACTTATAAGACCACTCTCCCCTACCTTTCCCAGGCTACAAGGAAAATCCCTCTTTGGCTTCTCCGGTTCTCACTCCTACAGTCCCATTACCGTGGAATCAGATTTCAGCAACCCACTATATGAAGCTGGGGTGAGTCTCTCCCCTCCCCTTGGGATGCCCCATCTCTCAGTCTACACTCAGGACTTCATAATCTTCTTCCAAAGTCCCTGTGATCTTTTGGGGGGGGGGAGGAACTTCAAACTCAGTTGCCCATAAAAGCCATGATAATACCAAAGCAAGCTATGTGTAGACAATAGGGAATAATAAAGACTGCGGCAAACTGGAGAAGCAGAGCTCATTGACAGGGTATAATCCATACAGGGTGCTTAGGTTCAAGCTCCAGATCTTCCAATTGTTCAAGACATTCCAGAAATTCCTATCTTTGTCATCTTAAGATACTATAGAATATATATATATATGTGCTAGATGCTACTCAGGCTTACTTGCCTTTTTTTTTTGAGACAAGGTCTCATTATGTAGCCCTGCTGCCCTGGAACTTACTATGTGGACCAGGCATGGGACTCTCAGAGATCTCCTCCATGTTGGGGTGTAAAATGTGCATCACCACACCTGAGAATCTTTACAAAAAAACAATTTTTTCTTTCTTTCTTTTTTTTCTTTTTTTTTTTTGGTTTTTCGAGACAGGGTTTTTCTGTATAGCCCTGGCTGTCCTGGAACTCACTGTGTAGACCAGGCTGGCCTTGAACTCAGAAATCCACCTGCCTCTGCCTCCCAAGT
>JADRCH010000112.1:274607-298898 GCA_019843965.1 Rhynchomys soricoides
CACCAAGTGCATGCAGTACCCTCAGAGGCCAGAAGGGGGCATCAGACCCCCCCCCCCCCCGGAACAGGAGTTACAGAGGGTTGTGAGCCATCTTGTGAGTGCTAGGAATCTAACTTAAGTCATCTGGAAAAGCAGCTAGTATTGCTGAGCCCTCTCTCCAGCTCCTCTATGATAATTTTTCTTTTCTTTTTTTTCTTTCTTTTTTTGGTTTTTTGAGACAGGGTTTCTCTGTGTAGCCCTGGCTGTCCTGGAACTCACTCTGTAGACCAGGCTACCCTTGAACTCAGAAATCTGCCTGCCTCTGCCTCTCAAGTGCTGGGATTAAAGGTATGTGCCACCACTGCCTGGCTTCCTCTATGATAATTTAAATACAAAGGTCTTGCTGGATGTGGTAGCTCACAATTTTAATTCCAGCACTTCAGAGGCAGAGGCAAAGGCAGAGACAGGCAGATCTCTAAGTTTGAGGCCAGCCTAGTCTACCTAGGGAGTTCCAGGACAGCCAGGTCTACATAGAGAGATCCTGTCTCAAAATAATATGAAGGTCTTTTTTGAGAGTGTGTGTGGTACTAGAGACTGAACTTAGTGCCTTATGTAAAGTCAAACAATGTTTTCAATGTCTCATTCTCTTTTGCATTTTGAGACAAGAGTCTCTCTATAGCACTGGCAGGTCTGGAACTCTATGTAAACCAGGCTGGCCTCAAATTCAGACCCACCTGCCTCTGCCTCCAAGTGCTGGGATCAAAGGTGCCTGGATCTCCAGTCCTCTGTTTTTGAGACAGGGTTTAAGTTTTCCAGTCTGGCCTTGAACTATTTTTGTAGCTCAAGCCAGTTTTGAATTGTGATCTTCCTGCCTCTACCTCCCTAGTAGTTGGGATTACAGGTTGGTACCACCAGACTCAGGACAAATATGTCTTCCCCCTTCTTGTGGATGCCTCTTCACTTCCAACTGACTCCAATTTATCTGCTCTCTCTGTCCTCAGGATACGAGGGAGTATGAAGTTTCCATCTGAGCCCCAAGTCTAAGTCTGCAGGACCCAGGACCTCCCCGCTCTCTCATCCTTCTGGGCAGTGAGGAGCTTAGGGCCTGGTCTCTGGCTCCCCTCCCCCCCTGCTGTGTAAATAGTCTCCCCATCCCATGAGGGGGCTTTGATGGCCCTGGAGACCCTACAGTAAATAAACCAGCATCCTGCCGCCCAAAGCCGCCTCTTCTTAGTTGCCAAACAAGGGGCCTTCCATCCCCTATTCTACTGATTTCTGGACCCAGGGAAGGGAACTCGGCCCTTTGCAACTCTTGGGGCTCCTCCAGGCCAGGGCCCTACTCAAGAACTGTCCCCTCAGCTCTACTATCCCCATGGCCATGAAGGCTCCCTACTCCCAGATGCCTGACTGCTGCTGGGCCTTTTGGAGGGTGAGAAAGGTGAAGGGAGGGGTGGGCCGAAACCCATCCCTCCCCTGTGTCTCCCCGCCCACACTCTCTCCACCTATATTTGCTTCTGAGTTCTTGTTTTTGAGCAATAAACAGAAAGTCACCACTTGTAACTGAGCTGGTGAGTCTGGAAAAATGGATCTCAAGGTGTTGGGGCCAGTAGTGGGAAGCCCTCTGGAGAGTGGGTTTGGGGAAATGGGAGCTGTTTAGAGGGAAATGGAAATCCAATCTGGGGCAGTATCCCAGGTGTTGGCCTGGAGTCCAAAAGCCTGTACCCAGTATGATGGTGCATATGTTTAGTCCTAGCTCTTGGGAGGTAAAAGCAGGCAAAATCTGAGTGTAGCCTGGTCCTACACAGCGAGTTCCAGGCCATCAAGGATTACTTAGTGAGCCTGTCTCAACAAACTTGGCTTGAGGCTCTGCCCCTGAAGAGGGCTGGCTGGCATAACCAACGTCTCCACTAATTCTTGCTAGATTCCTTCAGCTAGAAGACCCACACTGTTTCACAGACCCGGGGAGCAATGAGTCTTACATTCATCTCACGAGCAGTTTCCCCCTTTTGAAAATGTTTGCAAACATTTGTGCATTCTGTGTTCATTTCCCTGCTGATTTTTTGTTTGTTTGTTTTTCGAGACCAGGTTTCTCTGTATAGCTCTGGCTGTCCTGGAACTCACTTTGTAGACCAGGCTGGCCTCGAACTCAGAAATCCGCCTGCCTCTGCCTCCGGAGTGCTGGAATTAAAGGCGTGCCCCACCACTGCCCAGCCCCCTGCTGATTTTTTTTTTTTTTTTTTTTTTTTTGGTGGCTTATTTATTGCCTCTCTCTTAATGCTATAGACCAGGAAACAGGGTTTCAATATGTAGCTTTGGCTGTCCTGGGACTTGCTCTGTAGACAATACACACCTCTTGCCTTGAACTCATAGAGATCTGCCTGCCTCTGCCCCTCAGTGGTGGGATTAAAGGTGTGCATCAGCATGCCATACTCCAGGCTGGTCTTGAATTTGAAATCCTGCCTAGCCTCTCAAGTGCTTACACCACCATGCCTAGCTTCTTGCCATGTCAAGCATACCCACCCACTGTTACGTGTCTACCAAGAATGCCCCTTTCCCCATCATATTTGATCTACTTTATAAGCAGATCAGTGCCTCCATTTGGTGCTGAGGATTGAACATAGGATGTCACGTACGAGTAGGCCATGCGGTTTATACTCCCAGCCCAATGTCTAGCCTATTTGTCTAGCTTTTTTTTTTAATCAAATGAGCTGAATTTTACTACCTTGAAATCATGTACTCCTGCTGAATGTCTGCAGGATATTTGAAAAGATGCTGAAATACTTAAACATGGGCGAATTTTAGGGGACTCAAGTGAAGTAGCCTTGATTACAGCTTAAGTAAATTTGAGACAGCTTTTGTACTGAATACTTTTGTTTTTGAGATGGGACCTTATGTAGTCCAGGTTGGTTTTGAACCCCAGATCCTCCAGCAGGAGCTTGCTGAGTGAGTAGGATCCTATGTATATTGTGGACAGGACCTCGCTGTGTAGTCTGCACTGGCTTGATAATATAAACTGGAAGCAATCTTCCCGCTTTTGCCTGCTGCGTGCCGGGGTTAAGAGGGATAACCCACCTTGTGTTGTTTTTTTAATCCCTATAAGGAACTCGTGCAGCTGGGGTAATTTATTACTTTCAGTAACTTGGGTTTTTTGAGACGGGGATTCTCTGTGTAGCTCTACCTGTCCTAGAACTCGTTCTGTAGACCAGGCTGGCCTTGAATTCACAGAGATCTACCTGCTTCTGCCTCCCCCATGCTGAGATTAAAGGCATGCAGCACTACTGCCCAGCTACTCAGTCTTCAAGTAAGGAAAGTAACATTGAAAGAGGTGAACAGGGGGCTGGAGAGATGGCTCAGTGGTTAAGAGCACTGACTGCTCTTCCAAAGGTCCTGAGTTCAATTCCCAGCAACCACATGGTGGCTCACAACCATCTGTAATGGGATCTGATGCCCTCTTCTGGTGTGTCTGAAGACAGCTACAGTGTACTCACATAAATAAAATTAATCTTTAAAAAAAGAAAGAAAGAGGTTCCTCAGAGGAACAGATGAGAGAAGCCAAGCTGGGCCTAAAATGCAAACTCCTGAGCTTCCTGCACTCCCTTCTGTCTGGTAAGAAGTCAGAACATTCTCTTAAGCATGAGACCCCCACAAGCTCAGAGGGAGAAGCAGAGGCCCAGGGTCCTCACACCCCAAGGCAAAGGCTCTCCTGACCATCAAGAGTGGCCTCCTGGATGCTAAGGCTAACTAAAAGGTACCAGACAATGGATTTGGCTCTAGCAGGTGCCAGACAACTGGATTTTAGAGAGATGCTGACATGCATCATCTCCCTCTAGAAGGAAGACACACCCCCTCCAGGAGCTGCTCCAGGACACTGCCAATGTTTTGGGGAAGGAAGGATCCCTGGTTCTTTATTAAAACCTTTTCTTCTCAGTAGTGTTGGACCATGGAGGACGGAGGGCCCTAAAACAGTTCCAGAAGATTTTCTTGGTTTCAAAGGTGGCGTTGCTTATGACCAGGACTTCTTCCCAAGATGAGAGGCTTAGCCAGTTGTAAAAGTGGGTCTTTGAGGTTTTCACTGAGGGTCATAGTGGGGAAAGTCAAGAGGCCGAGAGAGAGAAAGCAGTACTAGGGAGGACTGAGCTCATCCTCCAGTTGTCAGGCTGTTGGGGAGTGCTCCCCAGAAGAAAAGAAGAGCTGTTGACTCTTTCTACTGATGGATCCTGTTGTACCCTCCATCTTTTACCCAGCCGTCCAAACCATGCACCACCCTTGAGTAGAGACACCATGCTCCGCTTGTTCCATAACCCATTTCTCCATGTACACAGCCACCTACACCCTCCTTCCCTACCTCACCACCCGTTTGTTACTCATCCATCTTCCCAGCCAATCACCTCTCATCTCTCACTTACACTTCTTGAGAGCAGGGGCTTTACTTTGCTCAGAGTTGCTCTCCAGGACAGTGCTGGCACGTGGCAAATGATTAGCACATGTTGAGTTAACATATCCACTCATCATTTACCCACCTGCCCACTACTCCCTCAACTCATCCATCCCTCCCTATCTAATGCTTGTTTGCTTTTTAAATATTTACTTGGCTACCTATAAGGTAGGGTCTATATAGTCCTAGCTGACCAAGAACTCCCTCTGTAGACCAGGCTGGCCTGGAACTCACAGAGATCAACCTGTCTCTACTTCCTGAATGCTGGAATTAGAGGCATGTGCTGCTACAACAGGCTTTTAGAATTTTTAAAATGTATTTCGTGTGTATTAGTGTTTTGCCTGAGTATAGGTCTGTGTAGCACTTGTGTGCCTGGTGCCTGTGGAGACCAGAAGAGGGTATCAGATCCCCTTGGAACCAGAGTTATAGATCGTGTGAGCCATCACATATGGGTGCTAGGAATCGAATCTGGGTCCTCAGGAAAATCAACAAATGCTGTAAACTGCTGACCAATATCTCTCCAGCCTCTTTTATTATGTAGGTATATTTTCTAAATTTCTGTGTGTTTATTTTGAGACAAGGTCTCTCTGTATAGCCTTGGCTCTCCTGGAACTCAATATCTAGGTCAAGTTGACCTTGAACTTGAAATGAATGCAGAGATTAAAGGCGTATGCGGCCATGCCTGGCAGGTCCTAGAGCATACAGGCTGCTCACAACCTCCCTTTACTAAGATACCTCTCTGTACCTTGACCCACACAATCTCTACTGCTCAGAGCTGTTCTCTGAGAAGATTCTTTCTTTAGGTGTTTCCTTCTCCAGGAAGCCCCACAGTGCCTTGCCTTCCTAGCCCAGCTGAGGATGGGGTAAAAATAGTCTTATTGTTTACTCTTCTTAGGTAGGCACCATTCCATATTGTGTTGTCACTGGCCATTAACTTGTCCTGACCTCATTCTAAACTGAATTCTGCTGGACATGGTGGTGAGCGCCTTTAATCCTAGCACTGGGGAGGCAGAAGCAGGTTTATCTTTGTGATGTCAAGGCCAGGCTGGTCTACATAGCAAATTCCAGGCCAACCAGGTTACATAGTGAGACCCTATCTCAAACAAACAAACAAACAAACAAACAAACCAATCCCTGAATTCTTCAAGGGCTGAGTCTATATCTCACATTCTGGTCCCAAACGTCTAACACATGGAGCAGCACATAGGGGAAGCTGAAAATGTTGGAACTGAATAACCTCACACAAACCTTTTCACGAGGAGGTGGTAGAAGGTGTGCCTTGGTTCGGGGTCGATTTCTGTCAGAGCTGTCGATGGCAGAAGACAATAGAATAGGCTGAGGGTCATGAACTGAAGCATCAGGAGGGAATAGAATATAACATGGTTGAAAACTCCCCCTACCCTGCTAGGATGCTGTCAACCCTTGCTCTCTCCCCACAGGCTCCTCTGTCCTGGGAGAAGGACAGAGCCTCACTCACCGAGTGTCAGTGCCTCGGGTCTTGGTGAAGAACACTGGAATTAGAGGCCCCAGTTAAAGGAACAGCTTTTTCCCATGGTTAGGAGTTGTGGCTAGAGCAGATGGGACAAGGGGGCTCCTGGCTATCGACAATGAGTGAGTTAGAAGGTAGGGGCACTGTGCCTAGGACAGGCAAGGAGGAGGGAAAAAATGGGCAGATTCCTGGGGAGACCAGCTGTGGTTAGAAGGGAGTCACAGACTGGTCTCTATATGTAGAGGGAGAGAGTTCACCATGTCTAGATATTTGAGTCCCTTGGTCTTTTGTCTGCTTTTCCTTGTTGGGCATAGGATTCAAATGGGAGCGAGCAATAAACAGTGCTTCATCTGTAAGTTCTGTGCTGATTCGGGTCAGGAATTCTTCCGAGCGGGATAATGAGGCTTTCTGGAAAGGAAGTTAGAACTCAGCCTGCAAATTCCCACAGGTCTGGTGTCTTCCAGGCTGCAGGCTCTGAGGCTGGGGAATCTGTGATTTGACTGGAAGGCCCTTGACCCAAAAAGCAGTCTGTGGGGCCTCAGGGTTAAGGATCAAGGCTAAGTCTCAAGACAGATCAAGGCATGGCTCAGACAGAGCTACCCTGCCTAGCTCTTCTCATCTCCTTCACTTTTCCATTGTCATTTACCTGCCCTCCACCTAAGGAGGCTGCAGCCTGAGATGGCCAGATGTCCTTTTTGTCCCCACTCCTGGCAGATGTGGATGCCATCCCCCTGGAAACAAAGTTTGTGTTAGACTGAAAAACCAGCCCACTTCCCCTCAGATTCCATCTCACGCCATTTCCCGAGCCCAGATTTATTTAGTCCACGACTATAGCTCAAACAGCCTACGGTCTCAGTTCTGTTCTTGAAAAAAAAATTGGTTGTTTTGCCTACTAAATTGATGGGAGGGGCTCTCAGAACAACTCCCTTCCCTATTCCCTCCAGAGCCCTTCTTCCTTCTTTTCTGCCAAGGCACTTCCTTAGGCAAGGCAGCCAACATGCAGCTCCTGACCTGGCTGATCGGTTGAAATCTTAGGCTACTCGGCAGAAGGGGAGAAGGAAAGTTCTAAGGGGGCCCTGTGATGAGCCTCAGGGGATTGGGAGTCCGGGGAAGAAGGCTGGGAAGAGGGGGAGCCAGGGAAACGCTGCTCCGGGTTGCTATAAAGACCTAAATGTTTGCGGGAAGTTCTATAGTTCCGTTGCTAGGAGACTAGAGGTTCTAGAACTAAGGACATTTTCCTAGCGTGCCACAGTGACTCTCCTGGTTCCTTCTTGGAGGCGGTGACCCCAGCGTTATATCAAGGCATTTGGGAGATGACGTAGGGTGGAACCTGGGCTCTAATCCTCCCACCACCAGGGCGGCGCTAGAAGCAAGCCACAGGCATGCCAGGAGCCTCTCTAGCCACCTCTTCCCACCCTGGGTCCCGGAGAGCGACCGCGGCCGCAGGCGTAGCGGGTGGGGAAGCAATGTGGGCTGTACTAAGTTACTCAATTTCGCGGGGAGGCGCAGACTCCGGACGGAGGAATCTCTACGCCTTACCGTTGCCTCCAGGAGTTCACGCCCTCTGTGAAATGCGAAATGCAAATTCCCTCTCAGGTCTCTTCTGCTGCTCCTTTTTCAGTTTCTTCCTTTGCGGATGGTTCTCGAGTCTCACCCCTCCCTTGGTGCGTTGGTACGAGCCGAAGCCAAGGGGCCCCGGCAGGAAAAGGAAGCAGGCCGGCCTTAAAGGGACCTCAGCCATTATTTATTTAATTTATTTATTTATATTGAAAAGCCGCTCTCTCCTTCCTCCGATGTTCTTAACGTCCCCGACTGAAGCGTAGACTCGAGGAGCCAGGAGCATCCGGAGCTGCGGGGCCCGCTGCTGGAGACGGCAGCTTCTGCCCATCGGAAGGCCAGGTGTGCGTGAGCTGTGTCCAGGGGTGTCCCGCGCCCCGGCGCCCTGCGGGCTCTAACAGCTGGGATCGCCTGGGGGAACTGGGCCCAGGGCTCAGGTGGAGCGGCCGATGCCCCGGGCTGAAAGGTGAGACCAAGCTGGTGAGGCTGGGACAAGACCTTGCACCTCTAGACCTGGGCGGAGAGGACAAGGGAAGCCGCCAAGATGCCAGAGGAAAATATCTTCCTGTTCGTTCCTAACCTTATCGGTGAGTGCTGCCTGCGGTCCCAAGACCAGCTGAGGGGGAGGAACCCTAAGCTGGCTCCCCGATCACACCCTGTACCTCTCCCATCCCATCCTAAGGTTATGCCCGGATTGTCTTCGCCATCATTTCCTTCTACTTTATGCCCTGCTGCCCCTTCACGGCCTCCTCCTTCTATCTACTCAGCGGACTTCTAGACGCTTTCGATGGACACGCAGCTCGAGCCCTTAATCAAGGTGACAGAACTTTACCACCACCAGCATTACTTGGGGCCCAACACCCCCTGTCCTTTCCCTGGTTTTTCAGAACCTCGCTGAGGACTCTTTCATTACCATCTCTGTAAGAAAGCAAGACAGAGCTGCCTGGGATTTAAGCTTGCTCTTGAGGATTGATCACTGTTTGTGATGGGTGTGGAAGACCTAGACCCAGCATAGCTGTGGGAATGGAATTCCATTCGGGTGTGGCATGGTGGCTCATGCTTGTAATGCCAGCACTGATGAGGTTGATAGAAAGGTTGCTCCAAGTCAGAAGTCATCTAGGCTTCACATTGAGTACCAGGTGACCCAGGACTACACAGTACAATCCTGCAAAAACAAAAGTGATTGGGGCTGAAGGTTAAATTTGTGCTCAGAGGTTAAGAGTGCATACTACTGCTTTTATAGAGGACCTAGGTTTGATTCCCAGAACCCACGTGGTGACTTACAACCACCTCTAATTCCAGTTCCAGGGAATCCAGTGTCCTCTTCAGACCTCTGTGGGCACCAAGCATATATGTGATGCACATACATATATGTTGAGAGACACTTATACCATAAAAGACAATTAAATAAAATTTTAAAAGTGTAAGTAAATAAGAAATTTCATTCAACAGGTGTTTACTAGGTAGTTACTATGTGCTAGGCACAGACATTAGGGATTCCAGAAGAGAGGTTGGTGCCGGGTGAGAGGAAAGCGGGTGATGTTTAGAGCTCTGACTAATTTTGTAATAAGTTCTCCAGACCCACCTCTAAAAGGGTCTTTTCTTTTCTTTTTTAGTTTTTTGAGATAGGGTTTCTCTGTGTAGCCCTGGCTGTCCTGGAACTCACTCTGTAGACCAGGCTGGCCTCAAACTCAGAAATCTGCCTGCTTCTGCCTCCCAAATGCTGGGATCAAAGGCGTGCACCGCCATTGCCCGGCTTCTGCTTGCCTGTCTTTGGGGCCTGGTTCAGGGTTAGAGGCGTTGAAGACAGTTTCCCTATCCTCTACAGCCTTCCCCTTTCTTGTCCTCATAAGCCATGCCCTACTGGCCTTGCCATCTGTTGACAGCAACCTGCTTTCCTTGTCTAGCAGTGGATGGCAGACACTTTCAAACTCCTTCCCACTTCGTAGCCATTGTCTTCCAGGAACCCGATTTGGGGCCATGCTGGACATGCTGACGGACCGTTGCGCCACCATGTGTCTCTTGGTCAACCTGGCCCTGCTATACCCACGAGCCACTCTTCTCTTCCAGCTCAGCATGAGCTTGGACGTGGCCAGTCACTGGCTGCATCTGCACAGGTCTGCTGTGATGCTGGGGGTACTGATGAGCAGAAGGAGGGGGCTCGGTGGCCGCAGGCTTGTGGGCGGTGCCCTTATTCTTCCCTCCTTAAGACGATAGCCCAAGGTTTGCTTAGCATTTAGTGTGTGCCCAGGTAGGCCTCAAATTCATGACCATCTTCCTGCCAGCCTCCTGAGTACTGGGATTATAGGCATATGCCAGCATGCCCTTGTCCTCAGCCCCTGGGTGATCCCCGTGTAGCTGAGTGAGCTTGTCATTTTTTACAGGAGGCTTAAGGAATTTCTAACATGGGCCTGGCTGAATATTTTAGGATTCCAAATGGGGGAAGAAGCATGGGTGCTTTGTAGTGGGACATTTAATCCTGACCCTGCCCCACCTAGGGAACTCTATGTCTTTGAGCAAGATACAGTTTTCAGCTTCACACCAGTTCCTCCAGACAGTGAATGCTCATGAAGTCCCATGCTTTTCTCCCCAAGTTCTGTGGTGCGAGGCAGTGAGAGTCACAAGATGATCGACCTGTCTGGGAACCCTGTGCTTCGGATCTACTATACCTCTAGGGTGAGCATTTCCCACCCCTCCCTGACTTGATTCAAAACTGGGAAGTCTTAGGCTGAACACTGGTCAGGAGCGATGATACACCCATCTGAGCAGGAATGGTCCTTGGGCTGAAGCATGGTGAAGGACAATTGGTGGGAGGTCTGTGAGCGTCATCCTGGCAGCAGTGACAATGAAGAGGGGAGGGAGGGAAAGGGAGAGAGGGGGGAAGAGGAAGAAGCAGTAGTGTGTAGTTTAGTGCAGCGTGTAGCTGGCTGAGAGGCACTCTCCCGGCAGTCTGAGGCAGAAGTCCACGTGGGTTACAGCAGGCCATGGCCCTCCCTCCATCTTACACAGCCTTGTGTTGTATGCAGCCCGCTCTGTTCACCCTGTGTGCTGGAAACGAGCTCTTCTACTGCCTTCTGTACCTGTTCAATTTCTCCGAGGGACCACTAGGTAGGAAAAGGGGGTGGGGTGGGGTTCCACCCTGCCCTGCCTGGGGAGAGAGAGAGAGGCCTCTGTCTCCCACTCCTCCATCCCCTGCTTTCCTTCTTTCTCTCTGCCTCCCCATAGTCGGCTCTGTGGGGCTTTTCCGGATGGGCCTCTGGATCACAGCTCCCATTGCCCTGCTCAAGTCCATCATTAGTGTCATCCACCTCATCACGGCTGCAAGAAACATGGCTGCCCTGGATGCAGCAGACCGTGCCAAGAAAAAGTGATCCTCTTCCATCCCCAGCTGCCCACCTGCCCTGGGTATCTACTGTACCACGAGGCTCCTCTCCTCCCAAGAGGTCCCAGTGTCCTGTCTTTCTCATGTGTTCTCTAACCTGCCTGGGATTAGGGGTCACCCTCTGTTTGGTGTTGTCACTATCTCTTTAATCCTGATGATTAGACCCAACCTGTGACCCCAAGGACCTGGCACTGCAAAGCAGGAAGGGTGCTCAGGAGGCCCCACCCATCCAGCTGGTGCTCCAGGGCGCCTGTATGAAGATTGGGTGTTGCCACACATCCTGCTGGCTCAGCCCTGCAGTCTGGCCTGAGACTTTGGGGACATGTGAAGGCAAAGGAATCAGACTGATGCTATTGGGCCAAGGAAGCCGGGGAGGGAAGGGGCCAGGGGCCAGCTAGATCCTTCCCTGAGGCAAGCTCCTCTATCCTGTCCTGCTCTGGAATCCTCCATAATAAAGGGGGGCACCTTCACTCTTTTTGGATTTGTTTACTTTAAGACACTCTTAGATGACGGCCTAGGGTTCAAAGGAGATGGATAAAGAAATCCACCTGGATACTTCTCCCCAAAAAGGTGGCTGGCTCCTCCCTGTCCTTCCAATGACCTCAGAGAGACCTTGTGGCTCTTCAGGTTCACGAGCATTGTCTCTGCCCACCTGCTTTATGTCCCTAGCTGGCCACTTTCATTGTAACCTTGATCTTTTCTACCCTCATGAGAATGTAAACTTCATAAGAGTAGACTTCGTCTTTCTTGTCTCTGCCTAGAGTGAAAACTAGCCTGGCATGTGGTAGCTGCTTAATAAATATTCATGGAAAGATGGATGGTTTTCTCAGAGCATGGTCCTTAAGCTGGGGGTGTGTGTGTGTCTCTTGGTCAACCTGGCCTTGCTATACCTTCAAGACACACACACACCACACTCCACACACCTTGCTTCCTGGAAGTCCTGGTCCTACATTGGCCTCAACATGCTGCCTTTACACTGTATACCACCATACCAACTTAAGGGTTAGTGTATGTACACTGTATACCAATGAAGCGTTTTGTTTTGAATTTTCATTGTTTTTTGTTTTTTGTTTTTTTTAATGATTTATTATCTTAGTACATTGATGTTTTGCCTGCATGTCCCTGTAAAAGTGTT
The DNA here is from genome assembly GCA_019843965.1 of Rhynchomys soricoides. Taxonomy (NCBI): domain Eukaryota; kingdom Metazoa; phylum Chordata; class Mammalia; order Rodentia; family Muridae; genus Rhynchomys; species Rhynchomys soricoides. The sequence continues at coordinate 286,585 of JADRCH010000112.1, forward strand.
GGATCCCCTGGAACTAGAGTTATAGACAGTTGCGACCTGCCATGTGGATGCTGGGAATTAAAATGGGTCTTTTGGAGAACAACAAGTGTTCTTAACCACTGAGCCCACTCTAGCCCCAAGGCTTTTTATTTATTTTTATTTTTTTGAAATGGTCTCATTGCCCACACTGGCCTTGAGTTCCTAAGTGTTTTGCTTCTGCCTCCTGAGTGCTGGGATATGCCACCATATGAGTTTTGTTTTTTTGAGACAGTATCCCTTTCTAGGCTCAAATGAGCCTCCTACCTCAGTCTTCCAAGTCACTGGGACCATGGGTACATGCCACTAGCTGGCATCAACTTTCTTTGTTCTGGCTTTTTGAGACAGGGTCTCATAGCCCAGGCTGGTCTCAAGTGCTCTCAGAAGCTGAGGATGACCATGAACCCCTGATCTTCCTGCCTCCGCCTCTCTTGTGCTAAAACTACAATAGGTGCCAATAAACTCAGCGCTCCTTCATTTTAAGTGTATCGGGCTACAGTGCTAGACTCCATATTGGCCTTGTTGGCAGACATTTGTTCCATCTTCATAATAACTTGGCTGTTCACACAACTTGTGTTTGGGCATTCAGGTGTGATTTTGGGGTTTGGAGAGACAGGATCTTACTGCATAGCTCAAACTGGCCTCAAACTCAAGACCTTCCTGCCTCAGATCTGTGAATGCTGGGTGTGTGCCACTACACCCAGTAGGATAAGGTGTTGATATTTCAAGTAGATAGCTGGTGAGGACAGGGAGGGAAGAGTTACTGCTCTTGGCAGAACAAACAGCCCACAGAGGCAGGGGTCCAGAGAGCACCCAGGCGATTAAGAGAGTGAAACAGATCTTGATCCACGTGTCTGAACACTAAGTGCTGGGGTGTAGGAGCTGGTGAGAGCTAGTGCACCAGCAGCCAGCGGGGCAGCCTATGGAGCTCAGTAGGACATTAGACCTCTTTTTCCTGATGGCTTTCACTTCAAAGTACTGTTCGTATCAAAGTGCTTTGTCTTATCTCCTGGGCATGTTCCTCTGAGATGGCTGTCTATTGCTGGGTTTGTCTGGAGGCAAATGAGAGGAAGCCAGTTTGGCTCCAAAGTCCGCCCTCTTTGCTGTTTCATGTCAGTAGGCTTCTAGAACATGGGGTGGCTTCTGTTCCTGATGTAACCAGTTCCTGCCATGACCTAAAGACACTGCTGGTAACTCTTCTTCCTCCCGTTTGGGGAGGCATGTGCAGGATATACGTGGAAGGGCTGAGGTATTGGAGCTTGAGGAAGGTGTTGACTCACAAAGCTGATCACATTTCAGATGGTCCAGCAACCCCCTGCCAGGCCTGCCCCAGTAGAGATGGGAGGTTGGCTGCCTAGGAGGCCCTAAGGACTTTCCTGCAAGTAAGTGTCACTCCCACCAAATGGGTCTTCTGAGGGCTCAAGCTGAGGTGTCTTCTGTCCTTGCTCTCACAGTCCCGACCTACTCTAGGGCTCTGGCTGTAATCATTTATGGTGACACCTCGCTATATAGGAGTGCAGTATATGATCTTCACTGGGAGAATGGGGAAGGAGGGAGTGAATGCCTTGTAGCACCTACACTTGAGAAGCTGAAGCCCGAAACAGGAGCAAGGAAGTCTGGAACTTGGTCCTGGAGTCATTATCCTTGCTCTAGGGAATTGAATGCAATCACATGACAGTTAGCCCTATCTTGAGGGATTCCCCAGGGTTTTGACCAACCTTGAATCAAAAATATTTTGAAAAGAAACTATGTCTACATACATTTTTTGGTCACTGTTCCCTAATGATGTGGTATACCAACTAACTTCCACATGTACATGGTGTTGGGCATTATACGGGTGTAAAGGTGAGGTGTGTGGGAACGTGTGTATGTAGGCTACGTGCAAATACTACACCAGTTTTTTTTTTGGAGTAGACAGATCTTGGGTTCCATGTTGGGGTTGTGTCCTCAAACCAACCCTCCACGGGTGCAGAGGGATAATTATAATTTCCTAGAAACCAACTATATTTGTTCGGGCTGAACAAATACCCTCATATATATCAGTGTGAGGGTGTCAGATCCTCCTGGAACTGGAGTTACAGACAGCTGCCTTGTGGGTGCTGGGAATTGATCCTGGGTCCTTTGGAAGAGCAGCCAGTGCACTTAACTGCTGAGCCATTTCTTCAGCCCCCACAGCTGCCTTTTTATGTGGGTAGTCTGAATCCAGACTCAGATCCATATGCTCAGATCCATAACAGGGAATGAGTCTTACCTGTTTGTTTTTTATAGAGTCTGTACGACTGATGACTCGGGTGATGACTGGGGTCCCAAAGAGAGGAAGGAGGAAGACATTGGTGGTTACAGAGGCAGATGGGCTTTGCAGTCAGCTCTCAGGACAAGATGGGTGGGATCAGGGCCCAAGGTGAGAATTCCTTGCTGGGCACAGTGGTGAGGACAGCCAGTTTAGCTGCTTAGTGTGTTGATCTGCTGCTGGGAAGGAGAGAGCCTTCCTGCCCGATCTGCTTCTATTTTTTTCAAAGAGGTGAGAAGAAGTGGGCAGGGGAGGAGGAGAGTGTGAAGAGGAGGCATGAGTTTTTCTGGAGGGAGGGGATCTCAGAGAAGATGGGAGCAGGGCTCCCTGGAGATTGTGGCTGGAGTCTAAAATGAGACTGGTCACATGCTGGGGTCTCCTCCAACAACCAGCTGCTAGTTTGGCATGGGGGGGGGGGAGGAAGGTGCTGATGGACAAGTGCCACGTGATCCCAACACTGGATAGTGAGGCTGGAGGACTGAGATCATGGTCAGACCCTGTCTCAAAGCAAGGAGGAGGGGAGAGGGAGGGAAGGAGAGAAGGGAGAGAAAGGAAAGGAGAGGGGGGGAAAGAAAAGGGAGTGGGTAAGGGAAAGGAGGAAGAGGCAAGAAAAGAAAACCAAATGCCAGGGTATTTCAGTGGTGGGGCATTTGCAGTGAGGGCCCTGGGTTCCATCCCCAACCCAGGGCAGCGAGGAGTGGACATGGGGAGGGGGCTTTGCCATCTAGCATGACAAAGGTGAGGAAGAGGAAGATGGGGGAATCACGGTTTTGATTGAGTCAATTGTAGGGACAGAGCCCAGAATCCAAGTTAGGCAGTGAACAAGTTGTCTGTGGTGGTGTGGTGATCTAAGCACAGCCATGGGAGTTGGTAGCTGAGGCCTGAACAGCCACATGTACAATCTTACTTGTTCCCAGAGGCCCTTGGTAATATACAGCATTTAACAGGTAGCAGGTACCAGTTGAGGAGCTGTACGTTAATTAGTTCTTTTGAGGACTCAGGAAAGTCTGGGTAGGGACTCACACACACCAAACCAGACTGTGAGTTATAAGTTAATATGGGTAGACCCTGGGCCATACGGTCAGGCTTTAGAAGAGACACCAACTACACAAGTGCAGCTCAAAAGCAGGCTGAGAAGAGGTAAGGCTCTCAGGATGGAGACGAGGCACCAGTGAGGAAAAGGAACAAAGACATCACCTACCATGTTTACCTGGGGTACTGTGGGCTCATTTCATAGAAGGTGATAGGAGGGACTGAGTCAGTTGCCTTCATAGACACAAGGAACAGGACCCATTTTCTCTCCCCACTCCAGGATCATTTTACTTCTACAGTGGTGATGGGGCAGGCCTAAAAACCAGCACTCTAGCCTCTACTGGTGTTCCCACGCTGACTGAGCTTACCTCATCTTAGCCAATTAAAGACCCTTTACAAGTTCAAGTAATGTTTGAGGGGCAGATAGGAAAGAGGCACCCCAATGCTCCTTAAGAGCCCAGACCAGAAGCTTTAGAGTATGCTCTAGATCCTGCTGCCCCTGGCAGGGTCCTCTTCCCTAGACAGCCTTCTCTAGGAAGAAGCAAGTACAGAGATGCCCAGGGCAGGTCTGGCACACCTGCTGGTACTTGCAGGCTGCTGGTGAGGCCGGCAGGTGGTGCCAAAGGAGAGTCTCCAATGGCAGGCTGAGCAGGCTCTGCAGCCTGAGGGTAACTCCTCAACTAGGTGGCCAGGATTCATGGAAAAACCACCTGTAAGCCAAGGTAAGTGCTGGAGTGCTCTCAGGTGTGCTGGCCTGACAGAACAACGCCATCTCCCACCTCTGCCTACCCAGGGTCTGAAGAGCTGCAGTCTAAACGGCAGCAGCCATGAAAGGCTTTGGGTTCCATGCTTATCATTGTGGCTTTAGGATAGTTTTCTCCCTGTCTCCTTGGAGACCAAAGTAGTCTCTGGTAATTTCACCAAGATTTGAGGGGCATCTTCTCATCACCATTAAGATCCCTGATCACCCAGGCTGGAGGTAAGAGGAAAACAAAAAACAAAAAACAAAAACCGTAAATGTCTACGGTTGTCATTTTATTTTATCCATTGTCAGTGCAGTCAGACCTAAGGCACAATGTGGCTGCTTCAGAAGGCCTGGGAAAGCAAGCCTTCTCTGGGCCTGGGCCCCCAGATCACTTTTGTACTGGTGGCTGACTGTCAGACCCCAGCCCCAGCAAGCCGAAGGCTGTGTTGAAGAGGTTGATGGGCGAAGAGCCGTCTGTGATGAGAGTGGATTTCAGGCCCAGGGACTGAAGGAGTTTCACCTGCAGGGTTGGAGGATAAAGTCAGCAAGGAGACACTTCAGAAATGGACATTCACCTCAGCTGCCTCCCCAGGGTAGCCCTCCCTAAACCAAGTGGCTTCTGAAGTGCCACCATCACCTTCGTTGTATTGTCCTTCTGGGTTTTTTTTTTTTTGGTTTTGTTTTGTTTTGGTTTGGTTTGGTTTGGTTTTTCGAGACAGGGTTTCTCTGTGTAGCCCTGGCTGTCCTGGAACTCACGCTGTAGACCAGGCTGGCCTCGAACTCAGAAATCCGCCTGCCTCTGCCTCCCGAGTGCTGGGATTAAAGGTGTGCGCCAACACTGTCCGGCTGTATTGTCCTTCTTGACTTCCTTCAAGGCACTGATGTCTCATCTGCTACTGTCCCCCTAGCAGTGCTAGCTTTGCAGGGTCTAGGACAGTGCCTCTTGCTGGTGTGACATCGCATGGTGCTCAGTGACAGGTCACAGGGGCAGTTCACCCCACGCCCCTCTCCTTCCTCCAACATTTCCCCAAATGTGCTTGCTTTCTACCTTCTCGGTCCAAGGCAAACATCCACTCTCCTCCCGTGTCTTCTATTCTCACCTGCATCTCTGGCCCAGCCACAGCCAGGTCCCTGATGGTGCTGGGGCCCAGTGCCTCTGTCATCTCCTTGAACTTCTTTGCCTCCACATCAGCGAGCTGCTGTGCCTTGCTCACCTCCAGCTCCAGCTGGGCCCGGGCATAGATCAGTTCCATCTCCCGTACTTTCTTTACTCGCTCCAACTCAGCCTCCTGGAAGGGGGATACCAGGCTGGCTCTAGGTCATGTGGCCCAGGAACTATCCAGCCAGCAACTCTAAGAAAACTGAGGTAGAAGGGAATCTCAGGTGCAAAACCTGGCTATGCCACTATTTAGCTAGTGAATCTTGGGAAGGAGTCCCCTGATTCAAGTCGTGTTGTAAAATGGAGGTGACACATACTTCAGGCATGAAAGGAGGTCACAGATGTAAAGCATACAACAAAGTGGGCAATGAGGCTCATCTGGGGAACGGCTGTAGGAGTCCCGTCTTCAGGGATTGTACTAAGTGCATTGCTACAGGACGGAGACCTTTGCAAGCCTCAGGGAGCTTGAGCAGTGCTTTGTCAGGCCACTTCGTACCCCACTTGGTTTCAGAGCTTTTAACACTAAGGCTTCTTCCAGGCCCCAGTGCTCCAGACTTCCAGCAGCAGCACCTCAACTTACCGTCTCAATGGCTAACGCCTGTGCCTTTAGCTTGGCCTGTAGCACAGAGCCTTCCCCCTCAATCCGAGCTGCCTCTGCACGGGACTCAGCCTCTGCTTTGGCATTACCAGTGCTCTCCACAGCCATGCTGCAAGGGAAACAGAGTCAGCAGAGGCCTAGAAGAGACACCCACCTCCCCAGGGACTTGATGGGACCAGGGACACCATGACACAAGTATGACAGTCAGAGGACAACGTGTGAGAATTAGTTCTCTCCTTTCACTATTGGAAAGTGGGATCACTAGTGGGACTGGGCTTGGCAGCAAGCTCCTTCACCCACTGTCATCTTGTTGGGCCATCATTTTTAATTTTCTTACAATATTGGGGATGGAGCCTAGGCCTTGTGCATGCTAGGCAAGTTCTCTACCACTAAACCATATCCCCATCCCTTCTGGGTTTTGATTTAGCCTGAAGGCATGCTCTGCTTGCCTCTCAAGCCCAATCTGCCTGAGCCAGCAGCTTTTCCAAGACCCTCAGGCTAGCCAGTCTTTCTACCTCCATTTCTTGACTCACCTCATAGCCTCAAGCTCCAAGAGTTCCTTGCGGGCTTTTTCAGCTTCTGACTGGTCCAAGATCTTCTGTCTCTCAAGCCGACCACGGGCTTCCTGCTCTAGTCTCTGAGCCTCGTGCCTGGGAAAGAACAGGGGCAGATGAGAGGTGGGCCAGAGCTAAGAAAGGAGCACCTGGCAGCGTAGTGCCCCTCTCCAAGCATTCAACATGCACTTGAACCTAGTACAATGTGCAAGCTGCAAGCAGCCACAGTGTGGCTCTAGGCCTGTGGAAGGCAGACTTGCTTGATGCTTCTGCTTTCACTGGACAAGTTCTCCCATGGGAAGAAAACAGGCTGGGGTGCTTTCAGGCATTGATGAGCAACTGAGAGCAAGTAGGTGAGCAGGTAAAGAGGACACTGCAACAGTTGTTAGAGAAAATAAAGGAAAGTACACCAGGCAAAGAAGTCCCAAAGGCCCAAGGTGGGACCAAGCTGAAGGTGGAAGACGGGGAAGTCAAACTCTCCTGGAGAGCCAGGAAGGCCCTGAAAGGGGTAGGAAGCCATTGGAGCAGGGGTGCCCTCTTGCTTACAGCTTTATTAGTCATGCTGGGTAGAGAACAGACCCTTGTGGACCAGACAGTCATTTGTGGGCGCCACATTATTCAGTATTCGGGTCTTGGCCCTAGCTGAGATGTTCCCCCTGGGCCCCTGCACCACTCACTTGGCTGCTGCTTCCTGGGAGTTGGTTGTAATTTCAATGGCTAGCTGGACACTGCGCTGAAGGGCATCCCGGGTCCTCTGGTCCACAGGCTCCACTGACTGCACATCCACACTGCTGACTACCAGCCCATTTTGGGGAAAGACTGCCCTGTCTCGAGCCCTGGGCAGGAGTGTGGCATCAGGACCTGTGTCTTCAGCTATCTCAAAGCCAAAAACAGCCATGCGAATGATACGTGCTGAGTTCTTATGGAAGTCATCAAAGGTGACAGAGGCTACAGCCCCCCGGACTCGGGATGCAATGGCCTTACAGGCGTCACCCACAAAGTCAGGCACGGAGAAAAGCTTGGCTGTCTCTTCAGGATCATTCCGGTTCTTCAGTTCAAAGTGCCTGTAAACAAAGAGGCCCAGAATGGGGAAGCTATTTTCCCACAAGAAGTGATACCCTTTCTGGGCAGCATTTCAATACCCTCCTCTGGGGTTCAACAGAAGCTCTTTCCTACCATAGAGATGTTAAATTGTACCCAGCAAGCACCTATGTTTCCATTAAATCTTCTCAGAGTCCCTCAGGTGGAGATGCATATTATCCCATTTTACAGAAGAAGAAATAGAGGTTCTAGGTACTAAACCCTAGGACATACCAAAGATCATACCATATACGGCAAGCTAGCCCCCCATCTATCTCAGTCACAGTATTAGGTTGCTGTTCTTCACCACAAGGTGAGGAACTCAGAACGGGCTCAGACACTGGTGAACACCATTTCTCCAGTTGACTTTCTGAGACAGAGCCTCACACTGCAGACCCTTTGGCTGGCATTGAGCTCTTTCAAATGACACTGGCCTTCAATACCTGATCCTCCTGCTTCTCCTCTGGAGAGCTGGGATTATAGCCATGTGCTCTCTGTGTAGCCCTGGCTGTCTCTGTAGACCTTACTCTATAGACCAGGCTAGCCTCAAACTCAGAGATCTGCCTACCTCTGCCTCCCAAGTCCTGGGTTTAAAAGGCATGTATGTGCCACTATCACCCAGCTTTGGGTCATTAATTTTTTTTCTTTAATTTTTTTTAAAAAAATAAAATCTTACTGGGTGTGTTTGTGTACATAGTGTGGAGGGGCAGTGCCATGCATTCCTATGGAGGTCAGAGGGCAATTCTGTGGAATCCGTTTTCTCTCTCCACCTTTCTGCGGGGCCTGGGGATAGAGTTCAGGCTGCCAGGTTATTCACTGGGCTGTCATGGCCCCTTGTTCACTCTTTTGAAAAATAGTTTTTTATTTATTATTTCACAACTTCATATATATAGATACATATAGATACATATACATAAATGTATTTTGATCATATGCACACAATTTCCTTCTCTTATCCTCCTCTTCCTCCATGTGATCCCTTGTTCCCACCCTTGCTCCTAGTTCCATGACTATTTTAAAAAATGACCCACTGAGTTTAACTATGGCTGTTTGCATGAGCATGGGGTGGGGTTATTTATTGGAGTATTGGGTAATTTATGGGTGGCTACATCACTGAAGGAAAGTTACTCTCCTGCCCCCAGCACCCCAGCATTTAACTATTTCATTAGAGCCTTTCAGCACCCCATGAAGTAGGTAATCTTCATTTTCCAGCTAGGGAAAGGAGGAAAACACAATGTTCCCTATGCAGGTCCCCAGACAGCAAACAGCACAGCTGGCACAGGACCCAGCAGTGCGTTCTGGGGCAGGTGCTCTGGTTACTTGTTCACACTGCTCATGCCTATAGGTTATAAAAAAATGTTCTTTAAAAAATACTCGCAGAGCCGGGCAGTGGTGGCACATGCCTTTAATCCCAGCACTCGGGAGGCAGAGGCAGGCGGATTTCTGAGTTCGAGGCCAGCCTGGTCTACAGAGTGAGTTCCAGGACAGCCGGGGCTACACAGAGAAACTCTGTCTTGAAAAACCAAAAAAAAAAAGAAGAAGAAGAAGAAGGAGGAGGAGGAGGAGGAGGAGGAGGAGGAGGAGGAGAAGGAGAAGAAGAGAAAGAAAGAAAGAAAGAAAGAAAGAAAGAAAGAAAGAAAGAAAGAAAGAAAGAAAGAAAACGTCTTAAAAAAAAACAAACTCGCAGAAAGTAGGTGGTATATACACCTTAGTCAGAACACGGGGGAGGCAGAGACAGGTAAATCTCTGTGAGTTTGAGGCAGCCTGGCCTACAGAGTGAGTTTCAACATATCCAGGCCTATAGACAAACCTTGTCTCAAGAAAAACAAAAACAAAAACAAACAAAAACCTTGCAGTAATAAACGACATAGGTGTGGCTCGGTAGTCCCCAGTTACTGGAGCCTTGAAGTCCTCCTCATCCTAGAAGGCCAGGCTAAACCCACCCCATACTTTCTTTCTTTCTTTTTTTTTTTCTTTTTTCGAGACAGGGTTTCTCTGTGTAGCCCAGGCTGTCCTGGAACTCACTCTGTAGACCAGGCTGGCCTCGAACTCAGAAATCCACCTGCCTCTGCCTCCGGAGTGCTGGGATTAAAGGCGTGCACCACTACTGCCTGGCCACCCCATACTTTCTAACCTCCCAGCTTTCCTTTGGTCTAGGGCATCAAGACCTGCCTTCTGTCTGAGTTGGGAAGCATGTGCCCTCCTCTATTTCTGAAGCTGCCTCCTGGGTCCCCAGCCTCACCAGTTGTAGGCAAGCTGCAGTTGCAGCCTGGCGTGATCTGCGGTTTCGATGGTGATGACATCAGTAAAGAAATCAGGTCCCAGCAGCAGGCAGAGTGCACGGCGGGCATGAGGACGCTTGGGTCGCCCAGCGGAAAGGGACAACACTGTGAACTGCTCCTCAGGATCCAGTGACACTAGCTCAGGCCCAAAGACCACACTGTGGAGAGAGGTGGGAGTCAGCTGCCCTGCGAGCTTCCCTTGGGACCCCGGGACCTCGGGACTCCGCAGAGGTCTCTCTTTGCTGGCTCACCGAGCTCTCTTGGCTCTGTAGTCGTACACCTGCACTGCTGCGTTGTGTGGGACACGGTAGCTGACCACTCGGGTCTTGTTCCTTGCAACTGAGGGCTGGAGGACCTTGGCTGTGCCCTTCTGACCCCTGTCTGCCAGAGGGTCATGCCCCAAGTTCAGCAGCTCCTCCACCCCGGAAGGCAGCTCCTTTTCCCACAGGACTTCATCCTGGGTCAGCATGTAGGTGCTTCCAATCACAGCCCGCACCTAGGGAAGGTGTTTTCAGAGAGGGTAGGAGGGAGAACATCATCCCTGGTAGTCCTGAGCCCACCCTGCCCAGGGGTAGCACAGTGTTCTGTGAAAGCAGGTGTCTGCAGGAAGACTGCACACAAGCTTGGTTGCTATCAGCTGGCTTTTTCTCTAGCTATTGCCCATGCTTCACTTGCTCATCTGTACAATGGGTCATCTGGGGGTTACGGAATGAGGAGGGGCTCCCATGTCTAATTCAAAGAACAGCACTTGATATGTAGTAAGTGCTTGATATTATTTCTAGGGTTTTCCTTGCTGGAGAAATGTGGTGGGCATCACAGCTACAGATGTGATCCTAGGAAACACCTCATATACACGAATGCTGCTTCTGACTCCGAATGGTTTCTACATTAAATTCTCAGGGAGAAAGTTGGCAATGTAACCCTCAGTTAAACCAAGGTCAAGGTTTAGGTGAAGCAGCAAAAGTCCACTGAGACCTTTATGCTAGGGCCACATCTGCAGCAGGACAGAACCCCTGTCCTAAAGCCTAGCTCATGCTCTCAGCTGGAGTCTCTAAAATGTAAAATCAGGTATTTAGGACATAGATGACAAACGGAGTATGAAATGGCCTCGCATCTGCCTGCCGGCCACCTGGCTGCTGCTGTATGAATCTTCTCCCAGTCTGCCTCTTCCCATCAGCATCACCTGCTTGCCCAGGAAAAGCCACCACTGCTACCTCCCACCCCACAGCTGATACCTTCCCCGTCTTGACATCCTGCACATAGATGCCCTCATTCTGGTCCAGAGGGATAGCCTGACGTTCCTCCACCACCTCCACTTTTGCAGATGGCACATACTCCAGGGGCCCACGGATGAGCCAGCGGTCTCCAGCCTGGTGGGAGACCTTCTCCTCGCTCTCCCCCTCCTCCAGGGGCTGCAGTGCCTTCAGCAGCAGCCCCTGCTGCTCCGACAACACATACACATCCTGGATGCCTCGTTCCAGCCTCTCTCCTGGCTGGAGGAAAAAGGACTTCTCTCCCTAGTGGGAAAAGGGGGAGGTTAGGTTGTGGTGTCTCTCAAGCCCACAAGAGAGCCACACTGTCTCGATGCAACCTCCTGGCTTGCCACCTATTGTATGACCTTGAGCCAGGTCTTCTGGTGGCACTTTCCCATGCTGTGCAGAGGGATTTTAATACAGCAACATGGCTACTCTGGCTGGAATACAGACACGCCCTTAGCACACACCTTTAATCCCAAACAATGAACGTAGAGTTAGTTTGTGCAAGGAAGCATCCATGTTTGAAACTGACATCTAATTAAATGGCAGACAGTCAGAGAAAGATTTGACAGAATAGGATATGTCCAACTCTCAGGAGAACAGAGAGAAAAAGAGAGGACACTTAAGAGAGAGTAATGCAGAAAGAAAAAAGAAGAGGAGGTTTAATGGGAGCTGTTTTGTAGAGAGAACAAGCTAGACACAGGTGAAGGCAAACTGAGCCAGAGAATGAGAAGGAGCCAGAAGATTAGAATAGATTGCCAGAGTTAGTCTGAGGCCAAGCAGAGCAATTCAGTCAGAGGTCTAGAAAGAACCCAGTTTGAATTAGTCAGCACAAAGAAGAGTTTGAGCCAGAACAACAGTTCAGAAAGAACAATAGTGAGCTTATTCTGCAGTAAGTTTTAGAGGCTGAAAACATTCTAGATCTAGATTAGATTGTATGGAGGTTCGAAGATTCCAGGCCTAGGCCTACATTATCAGACTGAGGCAATAAGCCTGGGGAGATGACAACTAGGCCAGGTAAATAAAAGTTACTTTTATGTGGAGAGCTTTTGGGGCTACCTTCTAGGAATTTGGCAGGAATTTGACATTGGGCTAGGACAAGGAAGTAGGCTCAGGATCTTGATCATCTTGATAAGTCCCTGAATACTGCAGAACTTTGTTTATTGCCTTGCTTGTTCCTTGTCCTAGAACTGACCTTATTCTTTGCATGTACTCAGAATGGTACAAAAGTAGACGGGAGAAAAACCTGCTTCAGCCTCACAATTGGGTGGAGTCACGCTACAGTGCTGTCTAACTCACAATT
>JADRCH010000112.1:298908-319050 GCA_019843965.1 Rhynchomys soricoides
GTCTAACTCACAATTGGGTGGAGTCACGCTACAGTGCTGTCTAACTCTTTTTCTTTTCAACCCTCACTCCCTCCCTTGAGACCTTGTTGACTGACTGAGCTGGCTTGGTCACTTTTACAATGATGTGTTAGGCTCGTGTTGAAGACAGAAGCCCAAAGGACACCCTTATCATAGCATCTGTCTCTCTCTCTGGACAACAGCTGGCAGCTCAATTTTTTCAGATTTGTAAATGATCAAGACCTAGGTCCTCATGCTAAACAGTTGAGGATTACTCTAAGCTGGGTGTAGTACATGTGTCTGCAATCTCAGCACTCAGGAGGCTAAAGAAAGATCATCCTGGGTCCAAGACCAGCAGGGGTAACAAAGTGAGAACCCTGTCACAAAGGTCAAAACAAAAAAAAAAATCCCCAAAGAAAACATATGTATATTGTTGCTTTTTATTTCTCCCACTGTTTGCTTTCTTGATATGGTGGAATTTGAGGGTGGGCAAACTCTGGTCTTAGAGTCAAATCTGATCTGCTACCTATGATGATATGGGACCAGAATTATTTTGAACTTCTGGACTCCTGTATCAGGCTCCTAAGTAAGGGAGACTACAGATATACGTTTTGCTGGCTTTCCTCTCCATTGAGAAGGGCTCTTGCTGTGTAGCCCAAGTTGGCCTCAAATTCACAGCCACATATTTTAAACACCCATCCATCAAATGATAGACATCTTAGGTTGTTTTGTTTGTTTTTGAGACAGGGTCTCATTAAGTCATTCTTGCTGGCCTGGAATTTGCTCTGTAGACCAGTCTGGTCTAGAATTCATAGAGATTTGTCTGCCTCTGCCTCCTGAACGCTGAGATTCGGGCCTTGCACCAACGTGTCCTGAGCACTGGGATTTGGGCCACCACACACTGCAAGAGTTGTTTTCACTTTTAAGCCTCCTCACTCCTTCTTTCCTTTTCCTTTCTTAAGAGATGATCTCATGAATCCATGGTGACCTCAAAACTCACTATGGCCCTTGAACTCCTGATCCTCCTGCCTTAACCTTCCTAGTGCACCACCACACACCTTGTTTGTAGCTTTGCTTCCATGCTGTCTCTGTGATGTTGTGGCAATAGCCTAGTTGGATAACCTCAGCAAAGGTCTCATCCACACAAGCCCTAAACTATCAAGTCCCTGCCTTTGCAGAGGCAGCTTGCTGAACGCTAGTAGTTCTCACAGGAGGCAGAGTAGGGGGAGCGTGGGGGCTGTGGGGTGTGAGATTTGTTTTATGCAGTATGACAAAGGTTCCAGAACATGGAAGAGCAAGTTCCAGGAACTTCAGGAGAAGCCTAAGGACAGTGTGTCAGGAATATAAACCTAAGTATACAAAAACACTAAAGGTATTTCTGGAACATACGTTTTTGGAAGAACTGGAGTAAGACAGATGAGACGGCCTCTTGTTGCTCAAGGGTCTCAATTCTCACAAGCTCTGCGGTGGAGATGGGCTTACCTTGACAACACGCTTTTGTCCCAGCTGGTTCTTGCCATCTGGTCCCATTGGGTCAAGGATGACACAGTAGTGTCGAGGACCCAGGGTAGTGATGGGCACTACCCCCAGCACCTCTTCATAGACATCTGGAACATGGGCTTCTGTGTCCTGCACCGTCACTAGCCATTCCTCCCCAGTGCGGTGGGCCACTCCTCGAAGGTCCTTGAAGTTCTGCCGAGCCCGGAGGTGCAGGGCTGTCTGCAGGTGGAGACACAGAGTATTTGTGGAGGCCTCCCTCCACCTCCTGCTGCCAGTGCCTTGGATCTGGGAATACCATAGGACCCTAACTTGATCCCAGTTCTCAGGAACAATGTCTACCTACCCTGGAGTATGCTCCAGGACTCTGGAGATCTGACCTGATTTCTCTAGCGCACATAGGGATGCTGCCTGTCCCTTCCTTGCACGTTGTCCACCCTCTGAGCACTGCCAGTTTCTCTACCTACACCCAAGCACAAACCTTTTCTGTAAGAATCACAGCGTCCACCAGATCCAGCACCTCTTCAAAGACAGCTGGGAGATAAGCACCCACGGATCGGACTAGCCACTCCTCACCTGGGTCAGGAGCAGGAAGGAGGAGTTGAACACTACCAGTCACCCACCATCACTCTGTTGCAGCCCAGATAATAGGACCAGCTGGGCTTTGAAGGCAAAGAAATGCCACTTCCCCCAGAGTTGAGCACTTAACACGGTCCCTGTAGCCACTGCTTTCTCTGAGGCCAGAGGAAAACTAACCTCTTTCCCAGAAGAATTAAACAAACAAACAAACCCAAAACTTTTAAAGGCTGGGCATGGTGGCACATACCCATTATCCCAGCATTCAGGAGATTGAGGTTGGAGGGTAGGGAGTTTTTGGCCAACCTGGGCTACACAGGGAAATCTGTCTCAAAAGACAAAAACCACAAAGGGCCTTCTAGAATGCCAGGTCACTACTACAGCTACACCCTGTGATGCTGTCTCTAAGCACCAAAGACTAACTTTTCATGCTCCTGCAGTGGGTAAAAGGGCCTCTCATAGACCTGTGGAAGTCATTTTGTTTATTGGAATAGCTTGTATACCCAGCAGCAAATCATAGCCTTGCCCTGCATGACCACGGACCCTAGGCAAGCCTTGCTGTGGAGAAACAGGAACAGTAAGAGACTCACTTTTGTCAGGACACTAAATAAAATACCATCCATCAGGGGCTGGAGAGATGGCTCAGTGGTTAAGAACACTGGCTGTTCTTCCAGAGGTCCTGAGTTCAATTCCCAGCAACCACATACTGGCTCACAACCATCTGTAATGGGATCTGATGCCCTCTTCTGGTGTGTCTGAAGAAAGCAATGGTGTACTCATATACATAAAATAAATAAAATATTAAAAAAAATACCATCTATCATCTTGAACCGACAGTGGGCACAGTATATGTGAACATCTCATCTAGAACCAGGTAGGATGTGGCCAGTGCCCACAGTTTGTTACAGAGTGGGGATGACTGCAAGACAGTCCTATCATGGTGTGAATGCAGGGTCAAGGCTAGCACAGAAGTGGGTGTGCAAGATGCAGCTGGCAGACCTCAAGAGAGACTGGGAGAAGCCAGGCATGTTGATACATTTATACTCCCAGCACTCGGGAGGCTGAGGCAGAAGGATTGCCATGAGTTTGAAGCCATCATGGACTACACGTTGAATACCAGGTCAGTCAGAACTATATGAGACACTGTCTCAAAAGGAACAGACCTGGGAAGATGGATCAGTGGTTAAGAATACTGGCTGCTCTTCCAGAGGACCTGGGTTCAATCCCCAGCACCCACATGGTGGCTCACAACTGTCTGTAACTCCAGTTCCAGGGGATCTGACACCCTCTTCTGGCCTCCATGGGTACCAGACACAAAAGTGGCACATACAGACATACACACAGACAAAGCACTCATACACATAAAAATAAGGTAATGATATATATATTTTAAAAATCATTTTTAAAAAAAACAAAAACAAAAACAAACCATTTATTTACTTATTATGTTCTGTCTGCATGTATGCCCACAGGCCAGAAGAGGGCACCAGATCTGCTTTAGATGGTTGTGAGCCACCATATGGTTGCTGGGAATTGAACTCAGGACCTCAGGAAGAGCAGCCAGTGCTCTTAACCTCTGAGCCATCCCTCCAGCTCCATATTTTAAAATCTTTAAAACAACAACAAAAACAAACAGTGAAAGACAGGCATAGGCTGGGCAGTGCTGGTCCACACCTTTAATCCCAGCTCTTGGGAAGCAGAGGCAGGTAATCTCTGAGATCCAGGCTAGCCTTGTCTACACAGAGAAACCCTGTCTCAACACACACACACACACACACACACACACACACACACACCTCAAGGGAGAACCCATCTCTGCCTTCACATGGTTCCTCTTGTTTCCCCTGCAGGGAAGACCCTCCCTCCTTCCTGCCTACCCCCCACCACAGTGCCCCAGTTGACTCCACCTGTCACTCGCTCCTTGCCATCCCGGTCAAAGCATTCCTTGCGAGCCCTGAGCCGCAGTGCTTGGTTCTGTTTGATGACTGTGGCCTGAATGATCTCCACGACTTCCACCTCCTTCTGTGGGATGTAGGTGCCTGGGGAAGGAGGAAGAAGCCAATGCTCACAGTCAAAGATGGCAGGGTTATGGGAGAAAGGCAGGAAGCCCTGGCCCAGACAAACACCAGGAGATGGAGCTATAACTCACCAGGTCCCTCAAACAGCCACTCGTCTCCTGCCATGACCTTTTCTCCATTCTTATCCTCAAAGTCCAGCAATGCCTTGAGATGCAGGGCAGTGTTGGGTAGAACCACCTGCAGTGGGGTGATGTCCTGCAGGGAAAGACGGCTCATAAGTATTCAAGCTGTGATCCTGGGTTCAAACCGGATACTTGGAGATCAGAGCCATAGCAACAGTCTTTGGGAAATCCTCACTGCTGTGGATCAGATCAGGGCCTTGTGAATGCTGAGCAATACACTCAGCCATTTTTGTGCATCTCCATTAAAAGCCTAGTGTAATATGCAAGGTAGGAGTGGGCCCAGGGCCACTGGGTCTGAAGAACCCATGAGGGTGTCACTGCTGATGAGCCAAGAACACTCTCCTCTGTCTGTTGAGGAGGGGACCCAGTGGGAGACTGTGAGGGACATTTGGGCAGCTGAACAACAACTGCAGGACCTGGTTCACACTGATGTGCTACAACAGTGGTTCTCAACCTGTGGGTCGTGACCCCTCTGGGGGTTACATCTCAGATATTTATATTACGATTCAAAACAGTAGCAAAATTACAGTTATGAAGTAGCAACAAAAGTAATTTTATGGTTGGGGGTCACCAACCTGAGGTGGCAGCATTAGGAAGGCTGATAGCCACTGAACTTGAAAGGATTTGAAATACAAACATAAAGCTGAGCATGGTGGCACATGTCTATAATCACAGCACCTGAGACATGCCAACAAACGAAGCAGGAGTTCAATCACACAGCAAGCGCTAAGTCAGCCTGGGCTACATGCAACCGTGTCCTCAAAAACAAAAAGAGAAGGGAGGATGGAATAAAGTGTGTACAAAGCAGGTTTTAATCTTGTAGCTTTACTATCGGTGTTGCCTGTGCTCACACGGTTCCTTCCCTGCTTTACAAAAGCAGATGAACCTAGAAGTTTATAAAAATGCCTTTACAACTATGACTAGATTTGGTCTCTGAAAATATCCTAAACGAGGCAGGATAGAGAGATGAGCAGACACGTGTGAGTTGAACTAGCCTACAAAGCTGTCCAAGAATCCAGTCAGGACATGAGCCCAAGTGATGCCCATGTTCCCCGTGACAGACTGGTCTGGGTTGTTGAAGGTGGGCAGCCACTTTATCTCCTGGCCTCATACTGGGATGGTGAAAACAGATCCCCCTATCAGCTTCTGTCTAACCTAGACTTGCGTCAAGGTCATCATCTTCCTGCCTCTGGTCTCTAAGGCACACATCACACACCTCACTGTCACTGCATCACAGAGCCACAGTGCTTCCCTGGCATGCTCCCTGTCAAAGTGACTAGGATGACAGTGACAGCTGACTTCCCCCACTGTTTCTTCTGTTTGTCTAGTTTAGGCACTTGTTTGCCTGGTGGTATCTCAAATCAATACTGAAAATAAGGAAGAGCAGAGCTACTGGGTAGGAAGCCCCTGGGTTCAGGTGTCTAAAACGAGGCTATTCTAGGAGAGGGCTCTCCGCTGCAGCCAGAAGTGCTACAAGTCAGCTCATAGCTGAGGGCCAGGGCTGAATGTCTTGAGTAGTCACAGATACAGGAAAATGAAGGTACACAGGAGCTCAGGACAGGGTGTGAAAGCAGCAGAGACATAATAGACACAATGTATGTATAAATACATTGTGTAACCCACCCCCCCACACACACATGCATACCAGGCTGGCCCAGAACTCAAGATTCTCCTGCTTCAGCCTCCCAAACACTGGGATGACAGGCAGGCACCACCACACCTGGCTTCTCTTAGGGCTTTGCCGAAGGAAGTTTAGTGGAGATGGGGTCTGGGGTCAGAGGGCTTTGTGAAGGACTAACTTAGAAACTGTCATGTGGCTGGGCAGTGGTGGCACAGGCCTTTAATCCCAGCACTTGGGAGGCAGAGGCAGGAGGATTTTTGAGTTCGAGGCCAGCCTGGTCTACAGAGTGAGTCCCAGGAGAGCCAGGGCTACACAGAGAAACCCTGTCTCAAAAAACCATAAAGAAAAAGAAAGAAAGAAAAAAAGAAAGAAAGAAAGAAACTGTCATGTGCAGGTTGCTAGGAAAGAGCAGACAGGAGAGAAAGCCACCGGCAGCTAGAAAATAGATTTACAGCGCTGTTAGTAAAAGGTTACAAAAGCAAAAACAAAACAAACAAACTGGGGAGCCCCAGGCATGAGAACTGCCACAAGATCAAGGCCAGTGTGGCTTACATAGAGTTTTAGGTGAGCCAGGGTTATGTGCTCTGTAGGCACCAGGTCTGAAGGGTCTGTAGGTCTAAAGCTCTGCACTCCTAACCTCAGCTCTCCTCACCCAGAGTGCGACTCAGCTAGTCTGAGCTAAGACAGAGTATAGATAATTTTGAGACTCCCCACTCAGATCCATTCTCTCTCTCTTTTTTTCTAGACAGGGTTTCCTAGTCCTGGCTGTCCTAGAACTCACTCTGTAGATCAGGCTGGCCTCGAACTCAGAAATCCGCCTGCCTCTTCCTCCCGAGTGCTGGGATTAAAGGCGTGCACCAACACTACCCGGCTTCACTCAGATTCTTTTTAGGATTGCTGTCTTTCCTCACTATTTATAGTTTCAATTTTTATTTTATTTATTCATGTGCATGTATGTAGATATGCATGAGTTACCATGCAGGTTTGGAAGTCTGAGGACAACATTCGGGAGTTGGTTCTCTCTTCTCACCATGGGCATGGGCTTGGGGCACTAATCTCAGGTTCTCAGGCTTATGCAGGAAATAAATACTTCTGGGCCATCTCACTGACCCCTGGTTATTTCTATTGTCCCTCTCCCCAGCTGTGTGCCTCTCTATTCTATGCACCCCCAGAGTCATGGCATTTATTAGACACTCAAGAGCAAGAAACACTGATTAGGGCTGACGGCTATAGAGCACTTGCCTAGCATACACAATGAACTGAGTATCCTAAGCACTGAAAAAAAATGGGGGGGGGGATTTAAAAGAGAGCTGGCAAGACTGCTCAGTGGTGATGGCACTTGCTGCCAAGCCTGGTGACCTGCGTTCAACCCCAGGACCCACATGGTGGAAGGAGAGCACTGACTCCCGCAAGCTGTCCTTTGACCTCTACATGCATCTGTAGTATTCACACATGCCCCACCCCCACCCTGTTCAACAAGGAAATAAAATGTAACTAGCACAAAAGGCACTGGCCAGTGGATAAAGTCACTTTAAAAGCATAAAATACCAGGCAAGTAAAGTTAGAACTAAAAAAAAAAAACAACAAAAAAACAACAACAAAACAAAACAAAGAACCCTCAGTAGACTCCCTTGCTTGGGAGCTTGAGCCTGAGGGCAGCGTGGATGAGGGCCTGGCTATGATGGTGGTCCATGCCCCACTGCAACATTCCTGGGCATCTAGGCATGGATAGTGAGCTGAGGCAAATTTGTCTGAGGTATGTGGGTAGAGCAGGGGAGTTAGAATGGAGGGACTGTGAGTCATCTTTGCCCTTGGTGAGAATCCATAACTGCCTCCTCAGCCTTTCCCATGGGAGCTTTGTTTTCCCATTAAAACGCAGGGGGCAGCCCTGGGGCCACAAGAGCAGGCCGAGTTCAGCTCAAGGGAGGAAAGAGAGGTACCTTTTCCAGCACCTCCCCTGGGTACAGGGGGAAGGGGTCCTGGGCTAGTCGGATCTCCTGGTCAGCGTGCCGGAGCCGGACTTGTCCTGTGATGTCAAATAGCACAGAACTCTGGGCGTCCCGGGACACAGGGTTGGCCACAATGCAGTAGTGTCGTGGTGGGACTGTCACCATTCGAACTGGGGCAAATAGTACCCTGTTATAACGTAAGAAGGGGTGTGAGGAACCAGGATGATGTTCCAAAGGAGGCAGTAAAAGCAAAAGAAACCTCCCAGTCACCATGAGGATCACTCCTGCCAGCCAGGCTGTCCTCAGCTGGGACAGCTCTACACCAACCTCTCATTGTCCTGCCGGATGTAGGTCTTTGGTCCAACCTCCACACGGGACACATTACTGTTCTGGTCCAACACATGGATGTAGTGGTATGGGGGGATGCGGATGATGGCCTCTTCGGTTGCCATGGTAAATCCCAAGCCCCGGCCAAACCTGATTGCAGCACAGAAAAGAACAGGTGGGGAAGACAAAAGATTAAACAGGGCACTTGGGACAAGACAGGCTAGTCCAAAGATGGCCTCCCCTTCCCAGTGCCCCTGTTGTCCCCTTCCTGATCCTATTCCCACCTCCTCTGCTTTTTAAAACATAAAATATTTTATTTCATGTCATGTGTATTTGCTTGATAAGTTTATGTGCACTGTGTGCTTGCATGCAGGAGCCTTCAGAGACCAGATCCCCTGGAAGTAGACTTAGTGGCAGTTGTGGGCCATCATATGGGTGCTGGGTACTGAACTTGGGTCCTCTGTAGGAGGAATGAATGCTTCTTCTTCTTCTTTAATACACACATACACACACACACACACATATATATTTTTTCTTTTGGTTATTCGAGACAGGGTTTCTCTGTGTAGCCCTGGCTCTCCTGGGACTCACTCTGTAGACCAGGCTGGTCTCGAACTCAAAAATCCGCCTGCCTCTGCCTCCCAAATACTGGGATTAAAGGCGTGTGCCACCACTGCCTGGCCATATATAATATACAGTATATAAATATAATGTAATTAATTACATAGGTAACTTATTTTATATGTGTGAATGTTTTGTCTGCATGTATGTACACTTTGTGTGTACCTGGGGCCCTGTAGGGGTCAGAAGAAAGTGTCGGAACCGCTGGAGTTGGACTTAGAGGTGACTGAACCACCCAGTGTGGGTGCTGGTACTCAAACTTGGGTCCCTGCAAGCTTTCTTTACATCTGAGCCATCTCTCAGGGCTCTTCCTCCTACTCCTCCTCTTCCTTCTCCTCCTGTCCCGCCTCTAATTCTGAGACAGAGTCTAGCTCCATAGCCCTGGCTGACTCTGAGCTGATGGTCTTCCTGCCTCAGGCAGTTGGAATGAAAAGCAAGCTCCACCACACCTGCTTCTTTCCTTTTCCTTTCTTCCTTTCCTTTTTTTTTTGGTTTTTTTGAGACAGGGTTTCTCTGTGTAGCCATGGCTGTCCTGGAACTCACTCTGTAGACCAGGCTGGCTCTGCCTCCCAAGTGCTGGGATTAAAGGTGTGCACCACCACTGCCCGGCCTTTCTTTCTTTTTTTAAAGATTTGTTTTATTTATTCTGTGTATAAGTACACTGTAGCTGTCTTCAGACACTCCTGAAGAGGGCATCAGATCCCCTTACAGATGGTTGTGAGCCACCATGTGGTTGCTGGGAATTGAACTCAGGACCTCTGGAAGAGCAGTCAGTGCTCTCAACCCCTGAGCCATCTCACCAGCCTGATTCTCCTTTTCTTACCCCCACCTCAGACCTCTTCGAAGAACTGCTTGCTCCAGTTTACCCACAGAAGCCAGAGGTACTACCACTTTTCCCTCACTCCCGTCCACTCCCTCCACACACCTGTGGATCAAAGGTTCCCATTTCCTAAGGTGTGCCAGGCAGCTAAGCCAAGCTGAGCAAGCTGATCACCCTGGGACACACCTATGTGACCTTGTCCCACACACGCTGGGCAGCCACAGTTCTGCAAAGGTTACTGGCTTTTCCAGAGTCAAGCAGCTTTTTATTCAGTCATGAAGGCCTGGCTGTATTCAGATGTCTGTCTGCACCCCTCTGCCTTCCTGTGCTCTAAGTAGACCTGAGGTGGACCTTTCAGAAGTGGGCCCCCACCATAAAAAAGACCCAAGTGACTCTCCCATCAAACCAGGTGGATTCCTAACATAGGAAAGCCCAGTGATGGTGAAGAACCTTCACCATTCTTAGCCTGTGGATGCCCTCAGCACCGCTGTCAGAAGAAGCAGGAGCAGGATACAGAAGAAAAGAGGGGTAAATAATTTTGTATCTACTGCTGAATCCTGGCTGGTTTCATTCAGTGCTCTGTTTGTTTGTGAATGTGACACACACTTGGCACTGCCCATCTCTATACCCAGCCCCTCTTGGACTTTGGGCATGTCTATTTGAGTCAGAAAAAGGCAATCAAGTCTGCTAGGCAATGCAGAGGCTTGCCTCCCCCCCTTTCTTCAGAGTGTGTACACACACACACACACACACACACACACACACACACACACAAAGGGCCTGCAGAGGCCAGAAAAAAGCTTCGGATTTCCTGAAACTAGAGACACAGACAGTTGGGGGCTGCCTGTTATGAGTGCTGGGAACAAACTCCTGTTCCTGCAAAAGCAGCAAGTTCTCTTAACTGCTGAGCCCTCTCTCCGGCATCTGGACATATTCCATATCTTCTGCTCCCGGACCAGCCACATGTGCTTCTACTGAACATTTGGGATGCGCATGCGCATTGGTGGGTCTGAGAAAAGAAATTGTTACTTTTTCATTTGTTTGTTTTGTACAGATTCTTGTAATGTAGCCCAGACTGGTTTTTAAACTCTCCATGTTCTCACTTCAGTCTCCTAAGTGTGGGAGTTACAAGCATGTGCCACCATGCTTGGGCAAAGCATTTTTGTTTTGACAGTGTTGATAATGTAACCTTGTGGGCTGGAGAGATGGCTCAGTGGTTAAGAACACTGGCTGTTCTTCCAGGGGTCCTGAGTTCAATTCCCAGCAACCACATGGTGGCTCACAACCATCTGTAGTGGGATCAGATGCCCTCTTCTGGCATGCAGATGTACATGCAGATAGAGCACTCATATACATAAAATAATAAATAAAATCCAGAAAGAGAGAATCTAACTTAGAGCCTTCCTTGCACGTGCTGGGCAAGTGCACTGAGCTACACTACATCCTGTCCTGAGTAGATTCTTGTCAACTTGACACAAGCTAGATTCAAGTGTAATGCTAAGTGTAGGTCCCCAAGACCTGGTTGCCACAGAGACAAGACGCTATGTGACCTTGCCCCCAAGTTATTTCTTATCGGTAAGATGCCTATAGCCTATACCTGGGCAGAATTGAGATGGGTGGTGCTTGGTGTTCTTGGGGAGACCACAAGGAAGGGGGAGAAGAAGGCGAAGGAGAAGGAAGATGATGCCAAGGGTTAGGAGTCCAAAAAACAAAATGCCAAGTGGAGTTAAGAGCAGCCCAGGTCCCCAGGTCGCCGGGCAGTGGTGGCGCACGCCTTTAATCCCAGCACTTGGGAGGCAGAGGCAGGCGGATTTCTGAGTTTGAGACCAGCCTGGTTCCAGGACTGCCAGGGCTACACAGAGAAATCCTGTCTCGAACCCCTCCCCCCTCAAAAAAAAGAGCATCCCAGGTGAAACAGAGTAAAGTAATAACTCAGGGTTTCTATAGGAAAAAGATTTTGTTTTGTTTTTGCACATTGTAGCTGTCTTCAGACACTTTTTTTTTTTCTTCTTGCTCCCGCCCAGCTCACTATGACCCAGGTCACTGTAGCTGTTTTTTCAGACACCCCAGAAGAGGGCATCAGATCCTATTACAAATGGTTGTGAGCCACTATGCGGTTGCTGGGATTTGAACTCAAGACCTTCGGAAGAGCAGTCAGTGCTCTTAACCGCTGAGCCATCTCTCCAGCCCCAGGAAAAAGATTTTAATAACAACATAGAAGGCAGATATCTGCCCAGTGCTGATTAAGGCATATTATAAATAGGCTGTGGGTGTCTTTTATCCAGCAACTAACAGGTTAAAGGCAGGGTAGAAACCACAGACTGGGATTAAATACTTCAACAACAAAGAAGGCTGCAGTTATGCCTCCATCAGACTGCCTGAAGGCCATTTTCTTGATTGCTAATTAACAAAGAAGGGCCCAGAGACCAGTAGGGACAGAACTCCCCCTACCCCCAATAGGTGGGTCCTGGGTGGTTAAGAAAGTGGGCTAAGCAAGTCAGCAGGAGCAAGTCATGAAGCAGCACTCTTCCACAGCCCCTGCTACTTCAGTGCCTGCCCTGACTTCCTGGATGATGGCATCTGACCTGTAAGATGCAATCAAGCCTTTCCTCCCCAAGTTCTGTTTCTTCATCACGGTTTATCACAGCAATAGAAAACAAATTAAGACACATCCCTGAGGAAAAAAAATTACATTTAATTTCAGGGACTAGCAGTGTGGTTCACCAGTACAACACTAGGTCCTAGGCATAGTCCCCCACATGGGGGGAAAACCCACTTAAATTTTAATTCAAATAGCCATTGTGGCTTTTTGATCCATTTTGCCATTGTGGATATCATAGCCTTAAATAGCTCAGATAAAGACTGTGAGCCATTCAGGGTCACTTGATGTGACACTCAGAACTAGACCCGCGCCAAAGCCTGAAACTTTATTAAAAAAAAAAAAAATTTTTTTTTAAGATTTATTTATTTAGAAAGAGAAAAAAAATTATTTATTTTATGTATGTGAGTACACTGTTGCTGTCTTCAGACACACCAGAAGAGGGCATCAGATTCCATTACAGATGGTTGTGAGCCACCATGTGGTTGCTGGGAATTGAACTCAGGACCTTGAAAGCAGTCAGTGCTCTAACCACTGAGCCATCTCTCCAGCCCCTTGAAAAATTTTTATTATTGTTGTTACTATTATTGATTGTTCTGACAGAATTGAGTATACTTCACAAATGCTAGACAAACTCTCTTTGTAGCACTGAGCTACATCCCTAGCTGGTCCTTTTGTTCTGTAAAGGTAATATTAATTAGGGACATGAATTCAGAAGGCTTGGGTTGGACCAGGGATGAGGCTCAGCTGATAGAGTGCTCTTGCCTGTCATGCCCTGGGTTCAAATCCAGCACCACGTAAACTGGCACAGTGGCTCCCACCTGCCATCCCAGCACTCGGGAGGTACGAGGGGAGTGTCTAAAGTCATCCTTAGTTACACGGCAAGCTTGAGGCCAGACAGGAGACTCCATCTCAAGACACAAGAAAAAAAAAAAGCAAAACCAGAAGGAAAGGTTGTTGCCTGTTGTTTGGGGTGCAGCAGGAGACTATATGTCAACCTTGGGCTTTTATCTTCAGGTGACACCTACTTTTTTTTTTCCTTTTCTTGGATTTTTCAAGACAGGGTTTCTCTGTGTAGCTCTGGTTATCCTCAGATCAGAGGTCAGCAGCCTCTCGAGTGCTGGACATGCGCTACGACCGTGTTTTTTTAATTTGTTAAATTTTTATTAAGTGGGTATGTGTGCCCCAGTGTGCCTGTGGAAGTCATGGGCCAGCTTTGGAAGCAGAGTCCGTTCTCTCCTTCCACCGTGTGGATCCCAGGGCCCAAACTCAGTTTGTTAGGCTTAGCAGCAAGCACCTTTACCTCATGTCTCCTGTCCCATCTTGGTACTTTTAGGTAAGCTCCCCTCCCCCCAAACAAACAAGCAAAACCTCTCAGTAGGACCTGTGGATTGCCAATTCCAGTAGGCTGGCTGGCCAGCAAGATCCAGGGATTTGTTTGTCCTCACATCCCCAGTGGGGCTAAAATCACAGTTTAGATTTTTTTTTTTAGGATTTATTTACTTTTATTTTATACGCATTGGTGTTTTGCTTGCATGCATGTCTGTGTGTACATGCCAGTTCCCCTGAAACTGGAGCTATAGACAACTGTGAGCTTCCATGCTGGGAACTGAGCCTGGGAACTCTGGAGGAAGCTGAAACTGAGCTTCTCTCCAGCCTCGAGCTTTTTTTTTTTTTAAGGTGCTGAGGGACTGAACTCAGGTCTCACTTGAATGACAAGCATTTTTATCAGCTAAGATATTTCCCTGGCCCAGTGCTTTTCTATGCTTCTCTTGTTAAAGGGAAGAAATTTTGTTTGGGATGGTTAAGCACTGCCAACTTGACAGTGTTTAGAATCACCCAGGAGGCGATCCTCAGGGCATGTCTCTAAGGGAATTTTCTAGATTACGTTTAATTGATATGGGCTTAGGGTTCATACTGAATCAGAAGGAGAAAGCTGAGGACCAGCATTCAAGTGTTTCCTGATAGCTGGTGGGTACCGTGTGACCTGCTGTATCAGGGTCCAGCCTGAAGTTGCTCTTGTGGGGATTTTGTTGGGAAACACATAAAGCAGGGAACAGACTGCCTCTTTCTTTAACCCCGAAGCTGTGATCAGACCTACATGCTTTCCTGAGTTCCCTTTTCACAAGAGGCTGAGTTCCCTGATTCTCAGGAGGGTAGCTTTTCCAGGCTCAGAACTTGCCTTCTGACTTCCAGGCTCCGTCCTCCTGTCCAGTCCCATCTTCCCCCTTACCCACTACCCCCTCCCCCCAGCTGATCCTCTGCTCTGAGTCCTCTGAGTCACTGCTTATCCGGCTGGCTCAGCTTTGCCTCTCTTTCAGTTGCTCCAGGACATGAAATGCAACCCTGTTCCAGGAGAGCAACATTCAAGATTGAAGCCACTTAAACGGAGACCCTAATTCTTTTTTTGTTTTCATTTTGTTTTGTTTTCAGTGTAGTTCTGGCTGTCCTGGAACTGGCTTTGAAGAGCAGGCTGGCCTGGAACTCAGAAATCTGTCTGCCTCTGCCTCTTGAGTGCTGAGATTTAAAGTTGTGCACCACCACCACCACCACCACCACCACCACCACCACCACCACCACCACCATTGGACTCCTGACTCTTTTCGGATGGATGACCTTACACAAGTCCTCTCTTCTGCCTCCTCAATTACCAAATTGGGATGACTAATAGTCTTTTCCCAGCACTGTGGTGACATGTTTGTACAGAAAGCACCCAGAGCCAAGCCTGGCTCTTTACCAGTACAGTGTTTACTACTGAGAATAGACAGGGCCCAAGGCCCAATTTTCCTAACCCACAGAGGGGTGTGGTCAGTGCCTCCTTCCTGGCATTAGGGCTTAATCTTCACTTGTCTACTGGTCAGGAAGGAGGTAAGCCTGCAGAGGCTTCCCACAGTTGGATACAGCATCTCTCCAGGGGCTCCAATGCAGGTTCATTGCAAGGGAGAAGCCAGGCCAGGAAACCAGATGGGCCAAGACGAAGGGCCTGTGATGCCAGCAGGGTTTGGAAGCCCCACCCGGAAGAAGGGAACTATAGAAGGTCCTCTGAGGTGGGAGTAGGCTCCAGGCACAGCCTCTATTGGCTCTACTCCCCAAGACTGAGGCCTCTCCACCATCTGTCAGCCCAGCTGGGAACAATCAGGGGGCCTGAGAGCCTCTCCCAGCTCAGTGACTCAGCAAGAGCCTTCCTCAAAGCTAATCAGGCTGGGTTCCGGCCTTGTTCTGAGGCCAGGCCCTTGCTTCAGTACAAGGGTCCCATTTCACTTCCCTGTCCACTCCCCTACCATGCCCAACAGCTCCCTTTCCATTAAGACTACCAGTCAGATTCCCCTGGAGCAGGGAATGTGTGCCCTTATGGCCCTGACACATTTGTGACATGTCTCACACTCTGGCAGCTTACTAGATGATGTGTACAGTTTCAGTTTTTTATTTCTGTTTTGTCAAGGCCCTCAAAAGACGTGGCATGCCAGGTGTGGTAGCACCTGCCTTTAATCTCAATATTTGGGAGACAGAAGAGGGGAGGTCTCTATGAGATGGAGACCAGCCTGGTCGGCATAGCGAGTTACAGGCTAAGTAGGGCTATGTAATGAGAGCTTGTCTCAACATAAATAAATAAGCCAGTGGTAAAGGACCTATGGATGTCTCAGTCTGGCCCCAACTCTTGCTGGCTGTACCTCTCCTTTCTGCTTTGTGCTGAGCTCTGCTCCCTGCCAGTTCTTGGGCACACGTCTAGACTGGCCTGTTCACAAGGCTCAAAGTGGCAGAAGCCACAGTGAGTCCTCAAGTAGCAGCAGAAGCTGGGTTCAGCCTGCTGTGCATAGAGGGGTGTGTGGGCCAGGGTGCAGCTTGGCGGACTGCTCTCCAGGACACAACACAAAACAAGGACAGGCTTGCAATCCCAGTCTTTTTTTTTTTTTTTTTGAGACATCGAGCGTCTTATTCTGTAGCCCAGGCTGGCCTTGCACAGCAATTTTTCTGCCTTAAGTCCCCCGAATCCGGGGCTTATAGAGTGAACTGCTATGTCTGGTTTTTTGTTTTGCTTTTTTTTTTTTTCCTTTTGTCTTTTCCAGATAGGCTCTTGCTCTATAACCCTGGACAGTGGATTACTACTATGAAGTCCATGAAGGCCTTGATCTCAAAGCAAGCCTCCTGCCTCAATTTCCTGAGTACTGAGAATATTAGCATGGGCCACTGTGCTTGGCTTCGTTCCTTTCCTGGCAACTCAAAGGCAATATTGATGTATCAGCCAAAATTAATGAGCCACAAATCATCATATTTCAGAGATTTTCAGAATAATTTTCAAATGGCTGGCATAGTGGATCTAACTAGCCAATGCCTGTTTCAAAGTGACCACACTGTGCTTCTGGTGCAGTGAGGTTTTTTGTTTTGTAAGGAATTATGATGATGATGTTTTGAAACAGTCTCTATGTAGCCCTGGCTGTCCTGGAACTCTCTATGTAGACCAGGCTAGCCTCAAACTTACAGAGATCCACCTGCTTTTACCTCCCAAGTGTTGGGATTCTTCTATTTATTCTTTTTTGTTTGTTTTGGTTTTGTTTTTCTGCATTTCTAAGACAGGGTTTCACTGTGTATCCCTGGCGGTCCTGGAACTCACCCTGTAGACCAGGCAGGCTGGCTTCGAGTTCACAGAGATCTGCCGGCTTCTGCCTCCGGAGTGCTGGAATTAAGGGCAAGTGGTACCACTGCCCAGTTTATTCTTCTATTCTTTTAATTATGTGTCCGTGTGTGGGTATGCTCATGTGAGTGCAGGGAGCTGCAAGACCAGCTCTTCGTTGCTACGACATCTCCCCTGCGGATTCTTAAAGCGTGTATCTCCGGAGATTTGGGGGTTTTGGGTAGTGGACAGGTCTGAGCACTTATTTTTTTTTTTTAAGTTCTCACAAGGACTCAAAGACTGAGAGCCACTGTAGTAAGAATTCTGGAATTGTGGTTTCTTTAAAAATACAGAAATATTATAAGATAGCATTTTTGTTTTAATCCCGGGTGTGGAATATGGGGCTGCTACTGACTGTCCACAGCAGCGGACTATGATTTGCCTCGTGCTCTAACAGAGGCATGGTTTTGCCAGCTGCAGATAGTTTCTGTCATTGTGTGACATTTGGAATGCTGGGAAGTTTTCAGAGCATACATAATAAATGCATCCCAATAGGTGTGGGTGGTTGTTGGTTTCATTTGGTTGGCTTTGGTTTGTTAGTAGTCATGCTACTACTAACAAAAAAAACAAAAAAAGGTTTTTAAAAGAAACAAAAGTTCGATTCAGGGATGTCTCTCTTTCTCTCTCTCTCCCTTTTCTTCTCCTTTCTAGTGGTAGGGGGTGAAATTGGGTGGAGGGAGGACAAAGGTAGAGAAAAGAACCCACAAAGCAGTGAAGACCCGCTACAAGCCACTCGGGCGGTGACAGTGACAGCACTAGCCCAGGCTAGCCTGAGTTACACAGAAAGATGTTGGGGTGTGTGTGTTGGGGGGGGTGTAGGTCTAGTGGTTCATACCTTGTAATCCTAGCACTTAGGAGGGAACTGCAGCTTGAAGGATGAGCTATGGAGCAAGTTTCTAGCTAGCTGAGGCTATAGTCTGAAGAACCTCAACAGAGCCAGGTGAATCTCCAAATTCGAGGCCAGCCTGGTCTACAGCGTTTCAGGATAGGGAAACCCTGCCTAAAAAAACAAAACAACCCAACCTCAACAGGAAATGTTAGTCTTGTTACGGTTCTGTCATTGCAACCTTGGCTCCGAACCACTCCTAGCAACCAAACTTCTTCTGCTGGACTGAAAAAGTTGCAAGGTAAACACCTAAAGCTACAGGTTTAGGGAGGGGTAGGTCCATCTCAAGCAGTCCAAGCTCAACAAATCTGATTGCATCTGGAATGCAGAGACCTTTTCTCCTTTCTCTGGTGGGCCCAGGGTAGCACTGAACTCACAGAGAAGCTGAGTGAAGTGAATGGCTTCAAATCCTTATCTGCCTTCAGGAGAACATCAACTCAGTGGCAAGCCCACTGCAGCCTCCCCCACCCCTGTGACTGCGTCCCACTTTGAACAGCCGGTCTCCTGTAGATAACTGTGCCAGTTGCTCCACTTCACCCTGAAGTCATCACTGGCCACCATTCCTGCACCTCCTACTTTAGCCATTAGCACTGCCACAGGTCATTCTCCTGCCTCCTCTGACAAGAACCTTTCTCCCCCCAGCCTAGCTTCAAGTAGCTCCTTTGTCCTCAGCTCTGCTCTCTTGATCCAGGCAGGACAGAGAGTGAAGGAGAAGGTGGTGAGCCAGCCCAGCCACCAGATGGCTGCCCACTTTGGATTTAAGGAACGGTCCTCATTCAGTATAAGCAGGGCCTGCCCTCAGTGGAGCTCTTCCCTGATCGCACCTTCCACCACGTTGGTTCTGGGGCTTGAACTCAGGCCATCAGTGAGGCTTGGGAGCAATCTCATGAGCCCCTCTCAAGAAAAATCTTAACCAACCTATGGCTGGAGTGGTGGTCCAGGTTGTGATACTGTAACATAAGCATGCAAGGCTAGGGGAAGGCTAGACTGAGACTCTGGGAAAAAAGAAAACCTTAACTGGAACTATGGCACAACTAGGCCACTTTGTAGTAGCGGAACAGCTTGGTAGCCTCACTATGTACCAAGTGGTTCTGCTCCCCAACATGTTACAAATGAATGTCAGTCATCAAAGACTAGAATCAGACTGACTCAGGAAATGATTCAGAACCCTGATCTCCATCAGAGTTTTTTCTCCTAAAAGAGACTTGACTGGATTTAAAAACAAAAAACTTTTCTTTAGGTGGGTCTCTGTGTCTGTACATGTGTGCAGGTACACATGGAGGCCAGACACTGGGAACACATGTGAGGTATCTCTCCAATGCCTGCTTTGTGTCTTTCTTTCTTCTTCTTTTTCCTCAAGATTTATTTATGTATGTGAGTACACTGTTGCTCTATTCAGACACACCAGAAGAGGACATCGGATCCATTACAGATGATTGTGAGCCACCGTGTGGTTGCTGGGAATTGAACTCAGGACCTCTGGAAGGGCAGTCAGTGCTCTTAACCACTAAACCATCTCTCCAGCCTGTGTTAAGAAGAGTCTTATTGCCGGGTAGTGGTGGTGCAAGCCTTTAATCCCAGCACTTGGGAGGCAGAGGCAGGCGGATTTCTGAGTTCAAGGCCATCCTGGTCTACAGAGTGAGTTCCAGGACAGGGCTATACAGAGAAACCCTGTCAAAAAAAAAAGAGTCTTATTGTGTTGTGTAGGCTGGCCTGGAGCTCTGGGGTAAAACAGTCCTCACGCTCCCACACCTGGCTTCTGGCTGACCTTTAATCCTAGCCATACTTCCAGGCCTTATTTGGGATTTATAGCCTTTGAGGTCAGGGCCTAGCCCAGTCATACAGCTCTGGATGGTTGGCCTGACTTCCCTGGCGTTACTACAGACAGTATGCCTTGTCAGCTCCAGGTAGTCAGTCTCACTGAAGGGGACATAGAAGACCTGGATGGGGTTGTTGCTATCCAGGAAATGGCACCAATGGCCTTTCAAAGGTGAGCATTTTCTATAACCTGAGCCAGTAAACCGCCTCTGCTACATGAGAAGAGTATGGTATACCACAGCAGGCCTGAGCACCCAGCACCCAAGATCTCAAAGATGGTAGCTGTCCTGCCCAACTACCCCACCTCAGGGAGGGGTGGAGAGCCTATGTGCCAAAGGTATAAGTACACAGTTTCTGGGAAAGCACACCTGTGATGGCCAGCCTCTCTTCCATGTCCCAGGGATCCAAAGGCAGGAAGGACATAAGGAACAGCTTTGTCAACCACCATCTCCTACTAGAGCTGGTCTCTAGTGACAGATCCCAAGTCCCCAAACCCTCAAGCCGATGTCCAGTTGAGCTTCCTCCTGTTCACTTGCCCCTCCCCCAAAGCTTTACTCGC
>JADRCH010000112.1:319060-365129 GCA_019843965.1 Rhynchomys soricoides
ACTTGCCCCTCCCCCAAAGCTTTACTCGCTCTTATTAAACTCTGCACAGTCGGGAAGCCAAGATATACTTATGATTGTTCCGCTAACCATAGCCAAGGCCCATGGTTGGCACAGCCCCGCAAAGGGCATCAGGAAAAAGCCTCCATGACTGGCAGAGAAGGGAGTCAAGGAGGTGAAGTCACATATGCCTGTCACTCAAGAGAAGGCAGAGCCCAGGTCCTTGGGGAGTGATGGCAGAGGAGTAAAGCCAACGATGGAGTCTGAATGGAAGCTATAACTATGCCCAGCTGGTGTCTGTTATTTGCGACAGGGTCTTACATGGTAGCTTAGGTTGTGGTGGAACTGTATCTCAGCCTGGCCTCAAGCCTCTGGAGACCCTCCTGCCTCAGTTGTCCAAGTGCTGGGATTAGAGGTGGGAACTGTGTTAGGCAAGGTTCCCCATTTCTTTCTTTTTTTTAAGTGTGTTAGGGACCTTTGGACATGTAGGTATGCTGTGCCACCCAGTCACACTTCATCCATCAGTGTGTACAGTCCTTGCCCAAAATGCATGAAACCCTAGGCTCGAGCCCCAGCACTGAATAAAACTGACAGGGATGACAAAAAACTATGTAAGTACTCACTTGGGAGGTAGAGGCAAGAAGGTCAGATGTTCAAGGTCATCCTGGGCTACACAGAGAGTTCAAGACCATTTAGGAAACATGAGGACCCTTTCTCAACAACAACCAACCAAAACAAAACTTAAAGTCAACCAACCAAAGAAGAGAAAAATGATGGGGTCTCTCCCGATATGTGCCTAAGTTGGCTCAGGACTTCTGGACTCAAGGCATCCTCCTGCTTCAGGCTCCTGAATAGGGAGTGGGCCTGACAAAAGTACCTCCTCACCTCCAATCTCCTATGAGAGAAACCCTGATGTCAGGGAGGCCTGAGGTTTTGGGGTGTTGAGGACATTAACAGGGTGCTTTCAAACCCTGAAACTCTTAGAAAAGTGAAACCTCACAAGGCAGAGCTGCCAACGCCCTTCTTCCTGTAATCTGTGACTGAGGTGTCACTGCCTCAGAAGAACCATCGCTGGAAAGCAGGAAGACTAGAGAGAGCCTGAGGGACAGACACCTACTCCTGCGTTGGAGTCGGGGGTGGGGTGGGGGTCCAGTCAGGGTCGCAATCTGTACTCACATTTAGCAGGGTAGCTGGCTGCTGCAGGCCACAGGTCAGGAATTTCCCTCACTAACACTCGGGATGACTTCCCTAAAGGGCTGGGCAGGCAGGGGCGGAGCTTCCGTATTTAAAGGGCCCTGCAACTGGATCTTTTTCTCCTCCAGGCTGCACTGAAGATATTGCAGTGCTAACTGGCTGGGTTGGAAGAGACTAGGAAATCAGAGGACCCAGTAGTTGGGGGGAGGGGAGGAAAGAAATGATGACTGGCTGCGCCTCTGCCTCATCTGGCTTCAATATTACAGTGTGGAGGAATACAGTTCTGCCTCTGACCAAGTGAGAACGTGTGCTTGGGTGAGCTGCAGTCTCTCCTCTGAGAAGTTCATCCGCATCTTTTATTAGACTCATCACATCCAACTCACAACTGCAAATAGACACTAAACAGAACACACACCAACTCTCCTGAAAGGCACTGTGCTGGGAGCTTGAGGCTTTTTCTGTTACCAGTTTCCCAGAGCCTGGGATGGAAAGGCCGACCATGCCCAGCACAAAACAGTCTGCACCTGTAGGCCGGAGTAGCAACAGTCAGTACTTCCGCTGCCTGGGAAAGAGACTACTTCCTGAGGATCGGAGTGGAGGGCTGGCAGGGCTGGGGCCCTCTGAGTCTAAGCTGAAGAGGTCTCTCCCTGTCCGAAGGATCTGTTCCTCTAGTTTCTTATGTCGCTTCATGTCTGAGAGGACCTTATCCAGACGCGCCTCCCGTTTCTGGCTGCGGGCTGAACTTCCTAAGAAGGTAGGAAATGTGACAGCATTGAAACAGAGAGCATCCCCAAGCCCCCACACTTAGAGATCTTGTTAAATATATCCTTTTTAGGCCTCAGGAGCACAGAGGAGCTAATGTTTAGGTTTGGGCAGCACATAGGATAGCTGATATTAGGCTAAGATACCCGTAATTCTATGGCTGGGGGACAGATTTATTTTGAGTACATTTTGGGGCAGGGGTAGAGAACAGAAAACTTAAATTCTCCCTGGACATGCTCCTTCTCCCTGTAATGGAATCCTCTGGAGGAGTACAAGCAGAGAAAAGACAAGACTCACTTAAAAGGACTGCTCTGGTTGCTAAGACCAGAACTGTGGATCCTAGTTAGAACTGTGAGAAGTGTCAAGCAAAAGAGAAATGACATTAATGGTGGTCTGTAGAAGTGGAGCTAATGTGACTTGCTGTCGGCTTGACCAATGAGGAGAGCGCACAGGAATGATTCTGAAAGTAAATTCTAGGAAGGCCCATGGACTGGGATGTCAGGTCAGCTCTGGGCATGAACATAGTACTACAGAGATGTGTTCAGGAGACTCTGGACTTCTGGGAAGATCTGCAAGCCTCTGACAGCTAAGTATAGCACTGACCTAAGCCAGAAATATGCTGCCACTGTGTGAATGCTCCTTCCTGCAGCTAGTCTTACATGGCTTCAGAAACCACCCAAGCCCACTTCTGGGGCAACTAGAGGAGGCCCTTTACTTCCCTTCAATTCTTCCCTCTCATTCATACCTGGTGTACGTCTTCTGTCAATCAGTGAGTCCTTTGGTGTCATTGGCTCATCATCAAAGTCAAATTCTGTAGGCATGTGCGGCCTGAAACAGGGTGGACAGAAAGCGAAGGGTGAGAGAAGCTCTCCCTGACACCTGCTGGCATTCCCCAGCCCGCTGGCTCATCCTTTCCTGCTCTCCCCTCCCTCCAGTTTCTGTGCTCAGGAGAGTAGTCCCAGGAATAATGTGTAAAGTATGGCCTCACTTTTCCTCCTCCTCCTCTTTGGCCTCTGGTTCCTCATCTGATCTCTCTTCTTCACTCTGGGCCTCAGGAGTAGGCGGCCGGCGGGGTAGGATCTCTGCTTGAAGCTCCAGAGTACCTTGGGTATCCAGCAGTTCATAGAGCCGCTGGATTTCGGAGGGG
This sequence comes from Rhynchomys soricoides, assembly GCA_019843965.1. Classification (NCBI taxonomy): domain Eukaryota; kingdom Metazoa; phylum Chordata; class Mammalia; order Rodentia; family Muridae; genus Rhynchomys; species Rhynchomys soricoides. The sequence goes on from JADRCH010000112.1 coordinate 322,161, forward strand.
GGGGGCATCCAGGACTGCCCATTGGCCGGCAGCTCCACCTCCTCATCGCTGCAGGGCACGCACCAGTCTTCGGATTCTCCCTCGGCACGCTGGTCGCTCACAGCGCTGGGAGCTTCTAGTGCCTCCTCAGCCCTGGATCCCTCACGCCCGGCCTCCTCCTGACTGCCTTTCCCCTCTTCCTCGGCCTTACTAGCCGAGACAGAGGGTCCTCCAGTGTCCTCCACCGCCAGAGCCTGGAGGCCGGAAGTCACTTCCCCTTCTTCAGACAGAGGCGCCGCTGTACTGCCTGCAATGGTTCCATGGCCCAGGGCAAGGGACATAGAGTACTAAAGAAGAAGCCCAGCAATATAGGAGATTCTAGAGTGCCAAACCAGGGTACCTCACCCAAAAGGCTTGAGATCCAGTGGGGTCTAGGAAATCGCCAGTCAGTTTAACAGCTGACTGCGGCCAGAGTACCGTCCCCAGGAGGGGGCGCTCAGATCCCTGCAAGGACAGACCCCACCCCACGGATCCAGAATTCTGCTGTTCCCAGGGACCCGCAGGAAACACGCTCGTAGCTGTAAAGGGAAGGGCCTGCTTTCTCGCCTTCACATCGCCCTCTCCATCACCTGGATGGAAGTAATTTTTTTAGACCTCGCTAACCTAGTTCGCGTCTACTCAGCAGCGAACAAACCTAGAGCTAAAACCCGCCTCCTAGGCTGCGCAGGGTCGCAGTACGCAAGCGCAGAGAAATGGCGCGCGGAGGCTCCGCCGTAGTCAAAGCTACTTGGAAGAGGAAAGAGAAGACTTACGCATGCGCAGTTAGGCCCTTAGGAATCACTAACTTCGGCCCATACTAAAGATGGCCACTGCAGCAGCGCATGCGTATTCCGTTCACTAGGTCCTGCCAGAAAGCAGTACCTTGACTCTGCAAACCAACACAGGGACCAATTGAGGCCAGTCTCATGCATTCTCTGTTTATTAGTGTTTAAGACTCATGCAGCATTCAGCATACAAAAAGGGAGACTCAGTTTTATTTTTTTAAAGGAATTTTAGTTTTCCCCCAACTTTTTTTTTTTTTTTAAAGAAATGAAACAAACAAAAAAAGCCCCCGCCAACTCCGAAATGCACCGCAGCTGGCTCTCTGCCGCCTCAGAGGGCTGTCGCGTGCAACAAACCTCCCTCATCCTCTTAGAGACTAATTACAGAGCTCCCCCGCCCTTTCCTTGCTCACTGCAGCTGGGAACTTCGGTTTTTTTTTGTTTTTGTTTTTTTTTTAAATTCTACTGTTTACAAAGCACATAAATGGACCTTCAAACAAGAAACTCTGAGGTTAAAAAGCCCAAATGGGCAGGTCAATTCAGCTGACTCTTCAGCTGCAGCTGTACCCCTTCCTCCCCTGGATGTTCAGAATGAGGACTCCCATTCTTGTGCTAGTCTCTCAGGTGAGGCCTGGCTTGCCAGCTTTGCAACCCAATAGGCACCTTAGGGGTTGGGGTATGGTCTGGGCCTAGGTGGTCCCCAGTAGAGAACAGTCAGAGCCCCTAGCTAGGCTCCTCTCCCCACACCACTCTTCCTCCCTCAGCCTGACCTAAGTACTGCAGTTTTTGCAGACTAAGTGTTGGCAGGAGGTGAAGACGCTAAGGGGGAAGATGAGAAGGGAGAAGGGGTCAGGGGAGGTGGCAAGTGGGAAAGGAAGTTAAGGAAGGGAAGAAAGGGACAGGTTAGATACCAAGACAATCAAAGTCGGGAGGTTGGAGTTAATTAAGGTTCAGAGGATTCCAGAGGCAGGAAGAAGTGCAGGGAGGCTGGGAGAGATGCAGAGGTGCAGAGTACAATTTAGATGTTCAGGGAGGCTTCCAGAAGTGCAGAGAGGTTTTCAGAGTGCAGGGTTAGGGAGATCAAGAGGCAGGAGGGGAGATCTGCAGGCAAAAGTGCAGGGAGAAAGGAAGCCTATGGCTGGCAGAGGAGCCTGGCAGGATGCAGGAGTGGGAAAGAAGCTGTAAACAAGGCCGCTCAGGCTCCCTTGGTCCCTAGGGAGGGGGCCAGGGCCATGGACTGGGATTCTCCCAGGATAGGGATGGACCCAAGACAGCTCCCAACAGGAAGAAAAGTCTTGGAATGCAGGGCAGAGCCCCTCACTTATACACTGTGGGAGAGGAGAGGGAAAGACAGACAGGGAAGGAGACAGGAAGAGACAAAGGAATAGGGAGGACAGACAGGAGAGAGCAGGGTCAGGGGTTAGTAAAGCTGCCCTTGTCAACCCTCCGTTCCTCCCTTTCCTGTCCCTGACCCCCACTCACCGCCTAAGTTGATGACGCAGGAGGCGATGATGATGAGGACACCCCCAACCAGTGCCACGATGCTTAAGAGCTTGGCTACTCGGCCCAGACGTTGAGCCCCATCCACGTCCCCCTGTTGCAGGCTGTTCCGGGACTGGGGTGAGAGTGAGGGGTTTGGAGGTATCATGGCCCAGGTCAGCAGGAGCCAGCCCAGAAGGGATCAGGTGAGAGTCCAGAGGAGGGAGGTCAGCCCCATGGGGTTAAGAAAGAAAAGAGAATTGGGGATGCAGGAGGAAGAAGGTACAGGTCAGCAAAATTATGACACATCTGTTTCCCTCCCGCTTGAAGGGGTGGGGCAGGAGTGCCTTGGAGGGTTAGGTCCTGGGGAAAGGCAAGCAAAGGCCAGCAATTGGAAAAGTGGGATCCATGCAGAGAGGTGAGGGAAGGTGTCATTCATTACTGGGGCTCTGTGCTGACACTGGCATGAAGCTGGGAGCCACAGTACACTTGGGCCAGGGTCCCTTGGGGCTCACCATGATGGCATAAGCGAAGGCCACAATGTTGACAGGCCACATGGGGCAGAAGCAGGACAGGATGGCAAGGATGATATAGTCCCGAGGTTTCTGGGTGCCTTCACCCCCTTCGACCCCAGACCCTGCCAGCTGGGAGCTGGGATGACGGCTTAGGCTACCTCGAGGAGATCCTGGATGCCCGCCATGAGCCTTTCCTATTCTGTCTTCCTCAACCAGCTTCTGCAGCACACGGGGGGGAGCCCCATTGGCTGGGGGTGTTTTAGTTGAGGGTGGTGAGTGAGGCTGGGGGGCTGGGCCCTCTTCCCCATCACCAGCCTGAAGGGGAAACACTGCTCCATTTTCTTGCTTTTCCCCTGTTAGGACCTCTGTGGTAGGGTCCTCTTGGGTGGGAGGCTCTGCCTGAGGGGGTGATTTAGGAGTAGGCTGGGAAGTTGGCTGAGGGTCTGACTGGGTAGTTAGCTGAAAAGCAGGCTCTGAGGTTGGCTCATGGGGGGCTGCAGGCTGCTGCTCAGACCCTTGCTCTGCTGTAGCTTCTCTGTTCACCAACTCTGGTTTGGATGCTGGCTCTTGGCATGCCTCTTTGGGATTTAAGCCGAGGTCTGTGGCCTGGACTGTTTCTGGGTTTTCAACTGGGGTCTCTGTGGTTTCTGGTGCCAGCTCTGCCTTAGGCCCTGAGTCCACAGGGGCTGCAGTGACGCCTGGGCCTGGCTGAAGGGCCTCTGGCTGGTCTGGGATCTCTGCTACAACCTGGACAGGACCTAGCCCTTCTTCAGAATGTCTGGGACCTTCTGTCTGGGTGTTGGAACTGTCTTCCACCCCCTTCATCTCAGAGACCTCAGAGCTACTGGCTGCCATCTTAGAGAAGAGAGATGGGAGAGGGCCGGCGGGGAAGAGGAAACAGCAGTGACAGTAGCAAATCCTGGAAGAGGAGGAGACAGACTTGGTGAGGAGGTAAGAATGTCTCTCATCACCACAGGCCCAAGAGGGCCATGATTCTGTTACAAGGCTAGCCTGTACTGTCCTTAGGGAGAGGAGGAAAAGTTAGGATTTCCTTTGCTTTAAGGTAGGACACCCTTGGGTGGAGAAGTGTTCTACTTAAAGTCTGCTTGGAGAGCTATGGGAAGATAAACCCTGTTTTAAACAGAACTGCTCTTGGGTCTGTTCCTAGATACATCCAACACACCCAACAAGACCCAGACTCTCAGCTCCCAAGTCGAATGTGCACCAGAATATCAAAATCTGTGCATGCACCAGACACTCCAACAGGCAGACTGACAGAGGACCCCACACATTCTGTCTCTCTTGTACCCTTCCCTCCTCTCTGGGTACCACCTGAGAAGTGCAGGTTTTCCTACTGCGCATTCGGGCTCAAATGCCTGCCTACCTCCTCCCGGCCCCTTCTTGGGGAGACCCAGTATCTTGTGCATACCTTCTTAGCCCTTCTTTTAGGTGTCCCTTGTTGCTTTCAGCAGAGGGGGAGGGGATCTTCTCCCGATGGTACGACGCACCCAGCACCACCCTCTAGTTCGCCTGGCACCTGAATTCCCATGCCACCCAGCTGTCTGTCATCCACACCTACCAGCAGTCTCAGTTCGTCCCAGTCTCATCCACTGCCAGCCTCGGGGACTGCTCCTGCGTCCCGCCGCCGCCGCCGCTGCTGCAGAAGCAGCAGCAGACCGGGGAGGGAACAAGTCTGTGAGCAATGAAGGGAGGTGGCGGGTCTCCCCTCCTCTCTTCTCCGGGTTTGCTCGGCCCTTCTTCTCTGGTCCCCTCCCATAAGCTCCACTGCTGCGGCGCCGCCCCCGCCCCTAGCATGCCTCCTGCCCCTCCCCAATAGCCCAAGAGAACCTCGTGCCAGGCCCTGTGTTACCTGGGTAACCGGCCCGGGGACCACTCGTGCCCCCTCCCTGCCCTTTCTCGCCCCCTCCCTGCCCTTTCTCACGCGCACCTCCTGGAGGGGCACCCCCTTCCTAAGTCCTTGGCCCCTCCCGCCAACGGTCACCGGGGGATCCTGGCAGAGACCTAGGTTTGCGAAGAGACGGACAAGTGAGGATTGGGTGGAGGCATCTTGAGCAGCATAGATGGTTTAAGCAAACAAGTCTAAGTGTGGGGCGGCTGCAGGGGAACCGCGTGGGATCTCAAGAGAAGGGAGCCTGCAGAACCGAAGCCTTCCTACTCCTGGAAAGCAGCAACAGCAGCAATGCGTGATGAAAGCTTAAAGGAGGGTGTTTGTAAAGGTCTGAGCAAAGCCCAGAAAAGGAAATTCCAGCAAGCTAGGAATGGCTAGGGATAAGCAGTCTATGACCACCACAGTGGGACCCGAATGCAGTTTCCTGAGCCCTGTGTCAACCATGGCCTCTGGGATCTGTATGTGCAGGCATTTGGAGGGGTTCTGTGCAGCCTGGTGCTGGGTTGTGGGCAGGACAGTATCAATAACTAACTTGGGCATCCCAAATTTCCTGTGGGTATTCTGTGCCTGTCCAGATTGAGTATTCCCTGAAGACCTGGAATTTGCTCTCCACAACTTCTGAATTCTTGGATGTACCCTAAATTTGTGTTGTACTACAGCTAGAGGCTGTACCTCAGAAGAGAGAAGCTACTACTTTGCAGGGCAAGAAAGGTTGGGACTAAGATCAAGGTCAACAAAGAACCCTTCCCTCTCCCTAGAAGGGGCGAGGCATACACACACAACAGGGGCTTGGTGAGGATAACTTAGGAACCCAGAGACAAGTTTTTATTTAAAATTTATTGTAATGGGGTCTGCGCAAAAGGAGGGAGGGGAGGGTGGGGAACATGCAAGGGACACAGGAACACGATGACATGGCCAGGGCCATAGCTTCTGTTGTGGGAAGAGGAAGAAACGACCAGGGCTGGAGCTGGGGTGGAAGAGGGAAGGGGAGACACTGGCTGCATTCCCCCACCCCCAGGAAGCACCTCTTATCCCTGGCTCCCCTCCTTTACCCTGGCCCCCTAAGATTCCATCTCTCTTGTTCTGCCTCTGGCCCCAGTGGCTCCTTCTGATGCTCCCCTTGGCTTCTCCCTGGACAGATACTCCAGTAGGATGCTTGGGGTTTAACCACCCAGCCTTACTAAGTATCCCTCTGCCTTCCCTCTTCTGCCCCTCTACAATACAACCTTCCCTCTTCTCTGGGACAGAATCTTAATTCCCCTCCTCTCTCTCCTCCCTACCCCTGGGAAAAAACAACAACAAAAAAGAAAGCACCAACTCCCCAGGAAGGGGCAGCAGACAGTAGGGGGGGGGGAACAGAAGGAGGAGAGCACAGGACCTTCTAGGGAAAGGCTCACGAATCCCTGGGAGGAAAGGTAAGGGGTTAATGGTTGAGGGCAGTGGCTGCTGCTGTCCTCTGCCACCCCTGCTCACTGTCCAGGGGACTTCAACACAACTCAGGGGACAGGTGTTTGTAGGGTCAGCTCTGATAGGGAGAAGAAAGGAGCAGGAGAAACATTGTTAAAACCTAGTGAATTCCTTCTTCCTCCTCTCTGTCTGGAGGCTTCTTGGTTGATGAAGAGTCGTGCGGAGTTGGTGGGAAGAGGAGACTGTACCAAGAAGAGCTTTCCTTCATTCTCCCCTCTCCCCCATCAACTTGGAGCTCACCAAGGCTGGGAGGGAAGTGGCTGAGAGCTCACTGGTACCCCCTCTGCCCCAGAGAGAGAGCCCACAGCTGTGGGAGGGGCTGCCACCACTGCCGCCGCCGCCGCTGCTGCCGCTGCCGCTGCTGCCATTGGACAAACCTCACCAGTACCTACAGTGAGAAACACCAAGGATCACAGTGCAACCTAAATGGCAAGAAACATGCTCTATACCCCAGACTTTTCAACTATTTCCCTACTTCCCCTGGGACACAGCCGTTACTTCCTATCTGGTCCCCAGAGGCTTTGGCCTGCCTGCTTACCCAGACAGAGCATTTCCATATTGCCCTCTCTGGACCCCAAGTCTCCCTAATCTGAGTGACAGACTGGCATCCCTGGCCTTCCTGAAATCCCCTATTGGGCCCTTTGAGTTCCCTTGTCCCATACATCCCATCCTGCCCCCCCCCCCAGCCATGTCCCACACCTTGCCTGGTGGGTGCAGGGGTCCCCCTCAGCAGGTAGGCTGTGGCTGGGGGGCATCTCCCGGGATAGGAGGGGCGGCCCCCCCCAGATGGGTCTGCATGTGGCCGGCCAGCTGGGCAGGGGTCTTGCAGTGCACGCTGCACAGCTTGCACAGGATGCGGTCAGCCCGCGGGGCCTGGAGCCCATGGTCCTTCACCGCGTGGATGCGCAGGTATGCTGCTGTGGTGAAGCCTATGGGGGGGGGTGTGATGGGGGGGTTGGGGTCAGCCTGGTGGAGACCCCAGAGACAGGGCTGTTCTCCTAGGCTAGGGACACCCTCCTCACATGGCACTGTCCTCCTCCCACCACATCCTTGGTAGGCTGGGGCCAACTATTCCAGAGGGACATAGCCTTTCCCTGAGCTTGTGGACTGGTTTGAGTCGTGCCCGTTTCTTCATCCTTAACATCTACAGAGACCTTCCCCCATATGACAAGACACCGCTGCCTAGCTTTTTCAAGGGTTGATTCTCAGTAGAGACGGCTGTGTCCCCCCTCTCCAGTGCCCCAGTCCCAGCTCCTTTAGTGAATAACCACACTGAACACAGCTTTCTGTTACTGAGTAGGGTGTATGCTTGTTACACCCATGCTGATATACCCCATCTGCCCCAGGAGCTGGAGACAAGAACTTGTGGCTGCAAAGTTGAAACCCTGGGGACTGGCTTTTTGGCTATTCCTTTCTCAAAGCAACCACGTCCCAATTCATTCTCCCCAAGCACACCCAAGAGGTTGAACTTCTGGTAGACGGTCTCCTGTGAGCCACAGCACATAATTTAATAATATCCAGTTGCTTCCAATGCTGTTGTGCTTGCTTCTTAAAGGGTTCTCTACAAGCCACAAGCTCTTAGCTGCAGCACCCTTGACCCACATTGGTAAAAAAAAAAAAACAACAAAACAAAACAGCTCTGTGCCCACCCACCCCCACTTTATCCCTGCCCTCCTGGCATCCCTTAGCATGTACCTTTGTTGCAGAGCTCACAGACATGGTGAGGGCCCTGGCTGTGCACCTTCATGTGGTCCGAAATATAAGCAGAGCTCAGCATCTTGCCACACACATGACATGGCACCTTCTCCTCGTGTCGTACTGTGTGCGCTCGGAGTCGATCCTTCGTAGCAAAAGCTGCCTCACATTTCTGGGGGGGGAGGGTGTGGGGGGTCACAGGAGAGTTAAAGCTTCGGGGAGTAGAGAGAAGGGAGCAAGATAAATGGATCAGAGCCTTGGGGGTCTTTGATCTGTAGGAAATGGGCGTGAGATGACCAGGCCTTGAAGGAGAAATGTGAAAATGAAGTGAAGAGGCAAAAAGAGAGAGAAAAAGGGGGTCTGAGAGGCTGAACCCACACAGCTACAATGAGGATCAAAATCATGAAAACCAGGACAGGAGGAAGCGGTCTTCCTACCTCACATTTGAAGGGCCGCTCTGTTGAGTGCACTTGTCTGACGTGACTGTTGAGGTGATCCGGCCTAGGGATATGTTGAGGTGGGAGGGGGTGTGCGTTAGGGCTAAGGCTTCAAGGTGAGGTGTGCCTCAAATCTACCTAGGCTCCTCCGAAATGCCTTTCCACGAGTCCCAGCGTTTCCCCCACAGCTTCAGTCGTCAGGCAGGAAAGCCCTCAAACCAAGATTGCTCTTCTGCCCAGATGCTGCTTTCTTTCAGCCCAAAGACCCACCTCTTCTAAAGTACCACCCCCTGTTCCTAGTAACCACGAGGCTCACTTCCCTCCTCCCTGGGAGTGGTTCCTGTCCCAAGGAACGGGAGCCTCCTCCCCACCAGCCAAAGATAGGCCACCTTGTTGCCCTCCCCCCACCATCGGCCTAGTGGGCAGCCGAGGCCCCTGCACACCGGGAGAAGCTCTTGCCACAGTGGGAGCAGTTGTAGGGCTTGTGCACAGCGCCGTCATGTGAGCGCACGTGGTAACTCATGCGGTCCTTGCGCTTGAAGCGCTGCTGGCACACAGGGCACTGGTAGGGCTTCTCGTCCGAATGCGACAGCTTATGTCGATTCAGGTGGTAGACGTCGCGGAAGGCCTTGCCACACATCTCGCAGGCGTGATTCTTCCGGATGCGCTTTCCAGAGGCAGTCGTGGTCACAACGCCACCGGTCGCCACCGCGGCCGTGCCACCGCCAGCCCCGGCTTCTCCCCCACCCCCGCTGGCCCCGCTCAGCTGGGGGACGCTCAAGAGGCTCAGGGGCACCATGGTGGGCATCTTCATAGCACCCGAAGGGACCCGGCCAGCCTTGGCTCCTGTGTGGATGGCTTCGTGCCTTCGGAGGTTGTAGCCGTTCTTGAACTCTTTGGCGCACAAGGCGCAAATGTAGGGCCCCTTGCTCTTTGTCTTCTTCTCCAAGACAGATGCAACCGGGGCCACAGCGACCGTCGAGGTTGGGGCGACAACAGCGGTGGCAGCCGCTGCAGCGATAGTGGCGGCCGCGGCGGGGGGCGCGGCCTCGGCGGCCGGTGAGGATACGGCAGGGGGTGGCGGAGGAGGCGCCGGAGGCTGCTTCAGGGCCGCTGTGTCCACTGTGGAGGCGGCAGCAGGGGCCGGGGGTGCAGTAACCACTGCAGCGGCAGCCGCCGCAGCAGCTGCAGCCGCCGCCGCTGATTCTTGCGCGGCGGCGAGAACCGGGAGCAAGTCCACTTGGAGGGGCTCGGCCGCCGGGGCCTGGGGCGTGGGTGGGGGCGCTGGCGCGGCCTGCGGAAACAAGGCGCCGTGTGGGCCGCGGTCGCTGGTCGGCGCCTGCCCGCCCGGCCCGGCCCCTACTCACCTGGAATGGACTCTGGGCGCAGCCCTGGGAGGCAAAGAAGCGGGACTGGAGCTCAGCCCCGACCTGCAGGGGGTTCTGGGCGTGACCCTGAGGTGGCGGGAAGGAGTTCATGAGGCCGCCCACCCCCCGGGAGTCCAGGCCCAGCACGGGGAAGGGGGGGGCCAGCAGCGTGCAAGGGAACACGGGGAACATGGCCTCGGCCACAGTGGGGCCCCCGGAGCTCAGCGGGAGCCGGGGGCACAGGCCGCGCGGGGCCCGGGCTCGGGGCGCCGCCCCCGGCCGGCCGGGTTGGGCCGAGCCGAACGCATGGCCCGAGGGCCGCCCCGCCGCCCGCGCACCCCGGCCGGCGGGAGGGAGGGAAGGAGGGCGTCTTGTGGGGCGCGGAGCGCGGCGGCGGCGGCGACGCCCCCTGGGTGGGGGCGAGAGGCCCCGCGGGGCCGAGGGCCGGGGCCGGGGGCGGGGGCCCGGGCGGCGGCGGCAGTGGTGGCGGCAGTTGGAGCCTGGCGGGGCGGGGTGGGGGGAGCGAGGGAGCAGCTTCGGCCCCCGCCGCGCGCGCGCGCCCAGCCGGCGCCTCGGGGAGGGCGGGGGAGGGCGCGAGGGAGGGAGGGGGACAGCTGCGCGCGCACCGGGTGCGCGGAGGGGGTGTGGGACAGGAGGGAGGGCGGGCAGGAGGGGGTGTGGGAGGGGGGGCAGGGGCGGGGGGGCGGGGGTTGTTACCTGGAAGATGAAGCTGCTCCAGTTGCTGGGATCCATGGCGGAGGGAGGAGGGAGGTGGCTCACGCTCACCCTGGGGCGGGAGGAGGCAGCGGTGGGGGAGGGGGGACCTGGGGAGGAGGCGCGCAAGGAGGGAGGGGGGAGGAGGGTGGGGGAGCGGAGCACACTGCGCGCCGGAGGGCGGGCGGGGGGCGCGAGGACACACAAGAGGCTGGAGCGGGCGCGAGCGCGAGTGCGCGCGGGCCAGCGGGAGGGGGAGGTACAGGAGGGACTCTAGAGGGCGGAGGGACGGGGGAGCCACCCAGCAGCCCTAGCCGCCCCGAGCGCGAGACCCTCGAGACAGTTGCTGATTGGCTGGCGATGGTGCAGGTGGTGGGCGCGCGGGAGAATAGGCGGCTTCTCTTCCCCCACTTGAAAGATTCCACCCACTTCCCTCCGCCAGCGGCCGTTATTTCGCGCGCACGCGCACATAACACGGACGTCGTAGCTGAGCGGGAGAATGGGGAGCGCGCGGAGGGAGTTACACCGGGGCGGGGCTAACTCGAAGCGCGTTCCCGCCTAACGGTCGCAGTGCTTAAGCTTTCGCTTCTGCTTTTTGATTCTTCTAGGCCACCGTCCCCTCCCCATTCCAGTGGTTTATTTACAATCTTGGCCTAGTTTGGGGGTTTCCCAAAGATGGCGCCTAGATGGGTGTCCCGCAGAGCTTGATCCTGACCCCCAAGGTAGTTATTATGGGCTTTCACCCCAGCCCTGTCATCCTCAAAAATCAGGCTCAAGCACGGAATAAAAACTGTATTTACACATGTCACACTATACAAGGATTTTTAAAAGAAAAAGGTAGTGTCAAGAGCTGGTAGTCAAGAAGGACCACTGTGCTGGCTGGCAGCCAAGCTCAAGAGATTCGCCTGTAAAGAAGAGGAAAGTGCGTTAATGTAGCTGCTGAAGGTGGGCTGGGGTGGGGGTACAACATGCAGGCCGGTAGAAAAAGGGCAAAGGTGGTCTTACCTTCAGGAAAGACTCCACCTGCTTCCCAGAGATGCCTTCCACTTGTGCCAAGTCCTCCACCTGGTGGGACAGCAACAATAGGAAGGTAGACAAAGAACCGGGGCACCCCACCGCACCCGTCTTCCTAAGTTGTTACCTCACTAAAGGGGCCATGGAGCTCCCTCCAGCCTACAATGAGCTGGGCCTTTTTCTGGCCAATGCGCTGCAGGCTGCGCAGATCCCGAGCTGAGCCTTCATTCAGCAGATCCAATAATTTTTTGCGCCCATGTGCCAGTAACTCTGGGCTAATCTGTACCTCCCAGTAGTCCTCATCCTTTTCCACAGCTTCTGACTCATGTGATGGCTCCAGCTATGAGGTAACAGAAATGGCAGTAAAGGCCAATGGATGACTGTGCCACGATCAGGTGCAGAACCCACCCTCTGCAGCCCCTCCCCTCTGGTCATTAACTTTGTTGGGCTTATATAAATTACTAGCTCCTTTCTCAGTTGCTGTGAAGATTCGATGAGTGAATGCGTGTACACATCAATTCTGACTAGGAGGAAGTATAATTCAGTGGTAGAGCACCTGCCTACCATGCTTGAGGACTGGGGTTCAATTTCCAGAACAGAGAAAAGAAAGGAAAAACAGTAAGCATCCACTCATGTCCTTACAATGGGGCAGTTCTACTAATGTTAATTTTGTGTGAAGAAAATTTATATTTTTCATTCTATGTGAGAGATCCTTAAATACTTGTCCATTTCCCTAAATAGGCTCTACCGCTCTTAGAGAGCAGGGGCCACATTAGACCCAGTTAGTAGCCAATCTAAACGCAAGGGGCATCAAGAAGAAACAGAGTGGTACTATAAGACACATCCATACCTCTCTCCCCCTCCCCCCCAAAAGTTCTTTAAGGCACCATCATATGCAAAAGGTTCCCAGCTGGAAAACGGGGTGGGGCTCACCTTCCTTTTGTGGCCTTTCTTCAGGAGGTGGATCTTGTTTGAGGACTCTACCTGCTTTTGAACTGAAAGGAGGAATTTGGAACTGGTCATGGGCACAGGCAACCTCCTTTCCTCCCTCCCTCCCTCCCTCCCATTTGCTTCTCTCATTTCTCATTTCCCTAGCTCCCTTGAGCTTTTGTTTTTTCAATATGGTTTTATTTTTAGGCAGGATCTCACTCTATAGCCAAGGCTAACCCAGAACTCATAGCAATCCTGCCTCACCTTCCTGAGTGGCACCATATCCAGCCAATACCCCACTCTCTGTCTATAACACCCTAGGACAGACGTCCAGGACTTCCTCAGACCCGGTGGGTCGGTGGGTGATATGAGAATGGCTGTTCTTTACATCTCTTCCTGTAACCTGGAACTAAACTTACTCCGTTGCAGGGGCATCACTACAGCCTTTTTCAGGGGCTTTGTCACTGCACCACCACGAGAGGAAGGGGGCTGGAGAATCGTGGGAGTGTTCTCTTTTTCCCTTGGATCCAGTGCCTCCTGGGCCAGCACCTTGGCTTCCAGTTCTTTTTGCTTCATCTTAAGCCTCTGTTGGAAAGAATCATGGGGAGATGTGATTTAGCTCCAGCTCTAAAGCAGCAGATTAGGAAGGTGAGCAGGAAAAGCTCTGAGGTCCAGAGGACAGAGGTAGGACCAGCAGGAGAACTGATGAGACTTCAAAATAAGTAAGGGAGTTCTAGTGATCAGAGGGCTACCTAGAGACAGAATGAGTCTTCAAGCAAGGTATTCAATGTGACAGTTTTTCGTCTTGTTTTGGCTTTTTGAGACAAGCTGTGAAATCCTCGCTTTCCTGGAACTCATTCTATAGACCAGGCTGGCCTCAAACTCAGAGATCTACCACCTGCCTCTGCCCTCAGAGTACTGGAATTAAAGGTGTGCACCACCACCTCTCTGAATATGAGACTTTATGAAATACATCTTTTTAAAGATTTTTTTTTTTAATGTATACAGTGTTATGCCTGTATATATCCCTGCAGTCCAGAAAAAGGCACGGTTATGAGCCACCATGTGGTTTCTAAGAATAGTACTCAGGACCTCTGGAAGAACAACCAGTGCTCTTATTAACCTCTGAGCCATCTCTCTAGCCCTTGGCCCTTTTTTTTTTTTTTTTTAAAAAAAAAAAAAGATAAGGTCTCACTATGTAGCCACAGCTGGCCTAGAACTTAGTATGTAGATTGGGCCAACCTTGAAATCACAAAAAGAGAGCTGCCTGCCTACTTAGGCAGGTTATATATCTTTATTTATATGTGTGGGTGTTTTGTCTGCATGTATGCCTGTGCACTACGTGCCTGTTGCCCTTGTAGGTCAGAAGACAGTGGGTCCCCTGGAAATGGAGTTATAGGGAGTCATGAACTGCCATATAGTTGCTAGAAATTGAGTCAGTGTTCTTAACTGCTGAGTCATGTCTCTGGCCTCGTTTAATATATTTACTATTTTGTGTATGTATGCATGTCTGTGTATGAACCCAAAGACCTCAGAGAGACGTTGGCTCCCTGAAGCTGAATGTTGCCTAATGGTAGGTGCTAGCAATTAAATTAGGCCAGAACAACATGGGCTCTTAGCCACTAAGCCATTTCTCTACCCTCAGATAATGTAGTTTTAATTTGGATTTCTTCCCCGTTATCCAATCTCAGTTGTTTCTTAGGGTTCGGTCATGTTAAGTATATTCAAGCAGGGGCTAGAAAGATGGCTCAGTAGTTAAGTACACTGTCTGTTCTTTCAGAGAACCTAGGTTTGATTCTACCAATATGTCAGCTCATGGCTATCTCTTAACTCCAGACCCAGGGTATGTGACACCCTCTTCTGACCTCCCTGGGCACTGCATACATGTGGTTCAGTCAGAAAGGTCAGTATAAAACCAATATACATAAAAATAAATCTTAAACACCAAACACACAAAATACTCAAGCAGAAGACAGAAAATGTCCAGAACCAGATGAAAGCTGAATTCTAGATCAGCATCTAAGTACCCTTCCCTTTCTGAAGACACTAGGAATGCTTCCTAAAGCTGGTTGGAATATTCAGCCACCTTCCAACATTTACCTCAATCTCCAAGTTCTTTTCTTCCACTGTTTTAATGAGTACCATTCGCTCTCGCTTTGGGGTATTCAGTAGAGGTGTCCCTTGGCTCCCCTGGGAACCTAGCAAACGTTCCATACTCAGGAGGTTCTCCAACATGGCTGGATCCATATTGCTTAGCTTCTGTAACAGGCTGAGTTGAAAAAAAGGTTACCTTCTCTCATCACCTCCAGCAGCAGGACACCCTCATCACACCTAACTTGGTTTAACTGTTTCAGGATCTTTAAACAGTTATCTAGTCTCTGACTATAGTGTCTTTATCTGGTGAAATAAACTCTCAGGAATGTTAGAATATCAGATAAGAAGCTGTTAATACACATTGGATTCCACACATTAGGACCAACAATACTGCCTGGCCCTGAGGTACTTGTGATAAGGGGAAATGGGAAGGGGGGCGCTGGGAAGATAACTCAGCAGTTAAAGCACTTGCCATGTAAATAAGGGGCTTGGAAGTTGAATCCCTAGAGCCCACAATAAATGCCAATTGGGTGTGGCAGCCTGCCTATTATTCCAGCCTCAGAGGGAGACATAGGATGTCCCAAGCAAGCAAGCAGGCTAGGGATACTAGCCACAACAAGGCGTTCTGGGTTTTATTGAGAGACCTCACCTCGGTGAATAAGGTACAAGAGTGACTGAGGAAGGTTCTCAGCTTCTGCCTCAAGCATCCGTATGCATATGCACACATACACATGCATACCACAAACACACAAAGAACAGGATAAGGTAAGAGCTGAGGGCTTGGACATTTGGAAAGCTTCACAAAAGAGGTCCTCATGAGCTGGAAAGCTACTAAAGACCTAAAGTGAGAAGCCTTTATCCAGTGAGCTGTATACAGAAGAGTCATGTTCCAGCAGTGTCCTGGCTATCTGAGCACAGTAATTCCTATCAGTCATATATCATTCTGCCTGAAACCACTGGTGAAAATTGTCTTTTCAAAGTGAAAATGCCATTTTTCCAGGAACGCCCAGTGAGATTATCTGCTATGCTGAACTAGCTCCTCAGAGACACAGGCCAGGCCCTGTCCTTCATGCTCAAGCCTTAGGGAGAGCAGCATAAGAAAGTATAGGGCAGACGGCAGAGGTCAACTTTTCCTAGCTTTCACAGATGAGGAGAAGGGTAGAGAGCAGCTTAGAGACAGGGTTTCTGTGTAGCTCTGGCTGTTCTAGAACTTGCTTTGTAGATGAAGCTGGCCTCAGAGATCCACTTGCCTCTGCCTCCCAAGTGCTGGATTAAAGATGTACACCATCACTGCTGGGCACCTTTCTTTTCTGAATGAGCTTCCTGGCTTTAAAAACTTAGGTTCTCCATCTCCTAAAAGTGAATCCTCAAGGTCAGAGTCTAAGCTTGCCTTTGTCTAGAGTGCCAATTTGGTTGGCCCTTTGGTGAGTTTAGAATGAATACCTTTGCTCAAGGATTTGACAGGCTAAACCCACTGTTACCTACAGCTATTCTAGATTCTGCAGGGAAGGCCCGACTCTCACCTTAGTTTCTGGGAGGCAGATGCCGGAGGTGCTATAGACTCAGGGCTCCCAGTTGGTTCTTCTTCAGGGCCTTTGGCTTTCTTTGCCTCTGATGGGCCTAGCAGTTCTTTTTGAGACAGCTTAACAGGTGCCAAGGCTAAGAAGATTAATGAGATATAAAGAAGAATCAGAGTGGTCAGCTTCAGTGCTAGTGCTTGCTTGTTTTGGCAAACTCCCCAATTGTCCTGGCCATTCCACCTGTCTTCCCTAGTCCTCACCATGAGGCTGTAGACTCTCATTGGTGAAAGGCCGATTAATCACCTCCTTGGACCTAGCAGTGAAGTTCAAGGCTGAGATTGTATCCAGGTAAAAACGTCGTTCAGGAGCGATGTTGGCAATGAGGATGCTATGAGCTGATCCTCCCAGAGAGTCCTGAGGATCGAGTGAGAATTGGAGTATGGGTCAGACTCCCATTCCTATCCCTCGACAATGATCCCCCTACCCTAACCAGCAGGCCTAAGAGCTGCCTTCTCCTGTCCCTGTTGACCCAACATGGGTGGACATGACCTGCAACAGACGAGTGAGCTTGCTGTCCCGGTATGGTATACGAGGGAGGCCCTGGTTTAATGCATCCACCACTTTGCCCAATACAAAGAGGGAGGTGTTGATGGCTCCACTCTCTTTGAGCCGAATGCCCTGGTTGCCTGTGCGACGGTTGTCCTCTGAACCAGCCAAATCAATAAGGTAGAGTTTTCCTTCCCGCTGGCGAAATGGAGTCAAACGTTCACGCTGATCTACCTAGGGGAAGAGCAAGAGACCCAGACTCAGTCCACATTTCAGGGGCTTCCCAGGCCTTTCTGTCCATGGGCCTTACCTTGACCAAGAGCACTGCATGACTACGGGAAGAACGCTGGTTAAGCCGGGTAGCTCCTACAACTCGATTTCTACTGGCTGGAAGGAAGTGTTGTTCGAAGTCAGAGAAGCTAGTGATGGGCTTCTGTGTGAGGCCTGGAATCAGGATGTTCCCTCGACAGTCTTCTCGGATCACTAGGTCTCCTGATGCAGGATCCAAGAGGTCTAAAACCTATGGAGCAGTGATAGTAAGCCCATTTCTCCATGACCAGGGTGCCTGTTTCATGGGGATTAGGATCCTTTTCTCTACTGGATTGTTAGGGTTCTTCCATTTGCTATACCAACCCTGTCTGTCTAGGCTTCACACCTCTTTACTAAGAGAGCTTCATGTTCATTCTAGAAGGCCGTTCGTTTCTTTGCCACCTCACCTTTTCCTGGTAGATCTCTAAATAGGACATAGTAACAGAAATGTCCCATGGCCGGCCCTCAGCATTCTCTTCCCTTGTTAATTGCAGGAGGTCCATGAGAGCCCGAGGAATCACTCCAGGCTGTTCTGGGCTGCCCAGCATTGTGTGTGTCTTCCCTGCCCCAGTAGGCCCATAGGCAAGTACACTGGCATTCTGCCCTTCCAGCAAGTGCCTTAGGATGGGCTGTACTGAACCTACATAGACATCCTGCTGAGTGCTCTTCTCTCCATAGAAGGCATCAAACCTGTAGGCAGAAAAAAGGTATTACTAGGATGTTTTGTTGATACCCTCACCTAGATGATGCTGGCTTTAAAGGCTCTAGCCCATTTTCTTGACAGAGACCTTGAAAGTGTCCCTGAAAAATCTACCATATCCAGTCACTGTACTGATGTTAGGAAAACAAATTAATCTCACATTGCAATCTAGTTGACCAGATATCTATATTCTGCAATAATTCAGGAGACAAAGACAAGAGCATGTTAGAAGGAATAAATGACTTTGCTGGCAGAAAGAAGTGTTGCCAAGAAGAAGGACATGGAAACAAGACATAGTGTTTTGTGGAGGGAAGCCTAAGCTCAGGAAATAAGTCCCAAGAATGACCTAAACGACCACCTCCCCCAAGCATATAAAACAGGACTCCTGAGAGTTCCTCTCAGACCAGCAGAGCAGTCTGGAGAGACCGAGACCAGTTGAGCTGCTTGGAAGAGCTCACTGCCTACAGGCTGTGCAGTGTGTTCCAGGATTCCATCTCTGTGAGCTGTCATCCATGCTGGGATGGGCTTTGGTGATACAGCTATCTTGAGACATTTCTGTGCCTGTAAACCCTTATTTCTATAAGTAACCCAAATAAAACTTATTGGTTGACCGAGCTGGATATAAGGTGGTATCCTTATTTTGGTCTATAGTTGGTTCCTGCCCTGTAGTAAGGAGACATTGTTTATATCTCCCCAGTAATGTGTCACACAACATGGTGTAAAAGGGCTTCCAATATTTTTCTTGAGGTAGCACTGTAACAGGGTAGCTAAAAGGCTGGTCTAGTGATTCAGTATATGCTGATAAGAGAAAGCTAGAAAGGAGCAGAAGCCAAATTATTAAGGGATTAGAACTGAAGTAAACTAACTTTCTATAAAGAAGCAGACAGTGAATATTTTAGGTTTTGTGAACATGTGGACACGACAGCTTAATTCTAAGGCTACTTAAGCACCTATTGTTATGTAAACAAATGATAAAACTTTATTTACAGACAAGTCTACTGTGTAGGGCATGTCAGCACAGCACCTGGGATCCCAGCATTTAGGAGGTAAGTCAAGAGAATCAGGAGTTCAAGGCCAGCCTGGACTTTATGAGACCTTGTTTCAAAAGAACAAAATCCAAACAAACAAAAAATAAAACAACCAAATGGAAGTAAGTCTATAGCTTACGGCCCTCTAGGACAGGCTAACAAGCCAGGTGTGAACTTTAAAACCCTGTAGAATTTTAAAGTAGTTTCCCTGGTGTGCCATTCCCAAATCTGCACGGTCTTCTCTGGTTGCTGCCAGGTCTGCTTTCCTACCTACTCTTCCCCTGTATTTTCTAGAACCTATTGGGGCTACATTGCTCCTTCCTCCCTTTGTCCCCATTTGCAAGATTGATACCCAATTCAACTTCTAGTCTTTCTCTACAGTACTCACCTCACACCATTAACATCTAAATAACCAAAGGGAGGATTGAGAACAAAGTTTTGCCCAGCAAGGAACAGGATCCAGAGAGACAGATCTCAGAAACTCTGTGAAAGTAACAAAATGCACAGACCTAGGTGGAGGAGCAGCCTGAACCTTACTGGTATTTGAGAGTCTCCTGGTATTTCCTCCAGTTAGCCACTTCAAGAGAGCAGCTGTCTATGGCTCGTACACAGGGGGGTTCCTTCGATTCTGTTTCTCCATCCATAAATGGGCGCAGCCGTACAGCCACCCTTACTCGAGCTAGAGGTGGACGCCGGCCAAGCCCTCCCTTGCTTACACAGCGACCAGGTCCTGGAAGAAACCAATTTTAGGTGTTAAAATTTGGAGAAACACAGAAAAATGGGAACCAACTTTGCTAGAAGGTCCAGGGGTGCCTTTTACTTAAGGGGAAGCTCTTTTTATCATGGTTACTGTGGTGGTCTGAATATGGTTAGCCCAAGGAGTGGCACGATTAGGAGGTGTGGTCATGTTGGAGGACGTGGGTCACTGTGGGTGTGGGCTTTAAGACCCTTATCCTAGCTGCCTGGAAGTCAATCTTTTGCTAGCAGCCTTCAGATGAAGATGCTGAACTCTCAGCTCCTCCTGTACAACCCCTGCTTGGATGCTGCCATGTTCCTGCCTTGATGATAATGGAGTGAACCTCTGAACCTGTAAGCCAGCCCCAATTAAATGTTGTCCTTATAAGACTTGCCCTGGTCATGGTGTCTGTTGTTATAAGTCTTATAAGGATGACGTTTACTGGGAAGCAGGGGTGGTACAGGAGGAGCTGAGAGTTGCAACTCTTGTTCCAAAGGCAGCTAGCAGAAGACTGGCTTCCAGGTAGCTAGGCTGAGGGTCTTAAAGCCCACACCCACAGTGACATACTACCTCCAACGAGGCCACACCTCCAAATAGTGCCACTCCCTGGGCCAAGCATATACAAACCATCACAGTTGTGCTGTGGGATTCTCCCAAAGTAAGCCAGTTTCTTCTCTGCTCTATAAGTAGGGCAGGTGGACACAAGACACAAAGCAGAATTCTCCAACTGTGATAAATACATAAATAGCATGGAAGATTATGTTCAAATCTGTAAACAGTGTAAGTCTCTGAATGAATCTGAGATTGTCTTTCTACCAAGGTTTCAGACAGTGCTGGGCCCCACTGTGAACTGCCAATCACAGGAATGCCCTAAGGACCAAGACTTCCTCTCTTCCCCCCCTTTTCTTCTAAGACTTTACATATGACATTGACAAAACCAAGTAAGGGCTGGAGAGATAGCTCTGTGGTTAAGAGTAATTGTTGCTTGTGCAGAGGACCCAGGTTAGGGTCATGGTAACCACCTCGGAGGCCAGGCCAGGAGAACTGTCTTGAGTTTGAGGCCAATATCCTTTTCTGGCCTCTATGGGCACCCACACACATGTACACACATACACACACACCTATAAAAAAAGGAAAAGTCATGGGTTTTACATAAATGACTTGTTGATCATTTAGTTAAATACTAAAGACAAACAAGACAAAGGTACAGACATGTAACTCTTTTTTTGTTGTTGCTTTTTGTTTTGTTTTGTTTTTCAAGACAGGGTTTCTCTGTATAGCCCTGGCTGTCCTGGAACTCACTCTGTAGACCAGGCTGGCCTCAAACTCAGAAATCCACCTGCCTCTGCCTCCCAAGTGCTGGGATTAAAGGCGTGCGCCACCACTGCCTGGCCAGACATGTAACTCTTATCTGACAAACTCTTCATTTCTTTCCAATGATTCAGTCATGGGAAAAAAAAATCCTAAATTATTTTTTATTGTCAAAAAACACTAAAGATTTTTTTTTAAACCCTCTATTTTCTTTTTAATTTTTAATTTATGATATATGTATGTTTGAATGAATGGATGCCCCACCTATGGAGGTGCCCGCCAAGGCCAGAATCAAGTGTCGGATCCTCTGGAGCTAGAGGTATATAAGATTGTGAGCAGCCCAATGCAGGTGCTCAGAACAAACTCAGGTTCAAAGCAGCAAGAGATTTTATAGATGAGCTTTCTCTCCAGCCCCAAGACTCTATTTACAGTATGTTTAAAAAAAAAAAATCTACCAAGGGAAATAATTATCTTATCTTGGAAAGTATCACAACAAAGTTCAAAGAGATTCAAGCCTGGATCTCTTTATTCTGAAATTATGTTTTAGATTGGTTTTTTTTGGATTGGTTCTTTTCTTTTCTTTCTTGCTTTTGTTCTTTCTTTCTTTCTTTCTTGAGATCATAAGGGGCCTCTATATATGCTAGATCCAGTAGGCACTCAGTCCCTCAGTCTGAATCCTATCTGACTTCCGAACGGAATTAAAAACTCAGCACCCTTATGAGACACTGTTTCCCCGCTATCCATTTCCCTGACTATTTTACTAGTTTTCCTGATTATTCCTTAGTTTAACAGTCTTAATTAAATGTTTTCCCTATGTTGCATCCTCTGTCAACTTTTGTATTATTAGCATTTTGAGTTATACAGTTCTTTGTCTCGAGGCTGTCACACCGACACTGTTCAACATATACCAGCTAAGCCCTGCTGGCATTCTTCTTATTCACCTCCAAGTTGTAAAGAGCAAAATGTCTCCAGAGGCTTCCATATGTTCACCGGGGTACAAATGTTGTCCCTAGGTGAGATAGCTCAGATTCACTTCACAGGCACAGTCACCTGCTCTCTTGACACCAATTATCTTTTGTTCCTTTTTTAAAAAAATCTCATCTTCAAGCCGATGACTCCTCTTTAGCACCTTCATATTAAAGAGCTGTCTCTGACTGGCAGATCTTCCTTCCAAGCTACCATCTAGCTTCTCTTGAATGGTTCTCAGGTACCTCAAATTCTACCTGTACTAAACTGACCCCTCCCCATCTCTCTGCAACAGCTTCCTCACTTTGCTAACACCCACAAATAGCTCAGACCACCAAATAAGAATTTTTAACTGTTTTCTTTCTTTCACACAGTCATCAATACCTGCCAGCTCTTTTTAATTTAAAATTTATTTAATATTATTATGGATGCCTGGGTGCCTCTGTGCTGGCTAGTTTTATATCAACTTGATACAAGCTAGAGTCACCTGAAAGGTGGGAATCTCAGTTGAGCAAATGCCTCCATAAGAGCAAGCTGTAGGGCATTTTCTTAACTAGTGATTTCTTAATCATCGTGGGTGGTGCCATCTCTGGGTTGGTAGTCCTGGGGTCTTGTAAGAAAGCAGGCTGAACAAACCATGATGAATAGCCAGTAAACAGCATCCCTCCACAGCCCCTGCATCAGTTCCTGAGTCTCGGTTGCAACCCTGCTTGTGTTCCTGTCCTGAATTCCTTCAGTGATTGGATTAAAATGTGGAACTATAATCCACAAAAATCTATCCCTCTCAACTGAATTTTGGTCACTGTGTGTCATCATAGCAATGATAACCCTAAGAGAACCTCATATGTCCCTGATGACCGTGTAAGTCAGAAGAGGGCATCAGATCCTCCGAAACTGGAGTTACAGATGGTTGTGAGCCACCATGGGTGCTGGGAACCCAACCAGGATTCTCTGGAAGAACATCCAATTTTCTTAGCCTTGCTGAGTCATCTTTCTAGCCTTGGCTCTATCTTTTTTAAAATTTGTTTTTGTTTTTTTGAGAAAGGCTGGCCCTGAGCTCCCAATCCTCTTACCTTGGCCTTCTGAGAGTGAGGATCACACCAATGGTAGGTTTTAACTCTTCTCTGTTTGCGCACACCTACACCTATGTGCGAATGCATGGAGGCACGGAGGCCAAAGATCAAACCCTAGTGTTCCTTAACATGGGATGAAACTCAGACTTCACGCTTCCATGACAAGTACTTTATTAGGCTGAGCTATCCTCCCAGCCTGCTCCTCTCTATTATAAAGAGAAAAATGAATCACCACATTTTGGCCTCCTTTATAGCTAATATCGCTTATTCTTTTTGATATCTTCAAGATGGAGTAAAAGCCTGCCCAACCTTTGAATCCACTTTAACTACCATTTTCGATATCTTTTTATGAATGTGTTTTGCCTGCCTGCATAGAGATCCAGTAGGCACTCAGTCTCCCAGTCTGAATCCTATCTGACTTCTTAATGGAATTCAAATTTCAGCACAAGTGCTGAATTTTGGTTTGTGTACCATGTCCAAGACAGTGAACTTGACCCTGCTACTGCAATTACAGAGAGTTGAGAGCCACCATGAGGGTGCTGGGAGCTGAACTCAGCTTCTCTGGAAGTCCAGCCCTATCATCCACCCCACCCCCCCTTTTTTTTTTGGTTTTTCTCTCTGTAGGCCTGCCTGTCCTGGAACTCACTTGTTGTAGACCAGGCTGGCCTTAAACTCAGAGATCTGCCTGCCTCTGCCTCTTGAGTCCTGGGATTAAAGGTGTGTGCCATCACTCGGCTTCCAACTATCATTTTCTTAATAAAGACTTCCCAAAATACCCAAAGGTTTGTTTCAGATTATACACTGCAAGTTTATGCCTATCTACCAATGTATTTAATCTATTACATTCATTTATGAGACGATTTGAAAACGATTGTAACCTCTAGGAAAGAGATAATAGTCATTCTGCACTTTAAATGTTTACTACGTAGCAAACACACTTGGTCTCAGTCTGTATTTGGGCATAATCAGCAAGGGCAGAGGCATTACAATGTAACTACCTGAGTGTGAATTTATACTCCCAATATTTACTAGTTGTGTTATCTTGAAGAAACTATCCCATTTATGCCTGCTTCCTCTTGTCAAAAACAAGTACGAGGGCTGGTGAGCCTAAGAAATTAAGAATGCCTATTATGTTTCTAGAGGTTCTGCGTTTGGTTCTCAGGATCCACATCAGGTGGCTCACAACTGGCAGTAATTCCAGCTTCGGAGGATCCAACACTTCTGGCCTCTGCGGGGATCCACACATAGGTGGCACACACTGATAAAGAAATAAAACTTTTTCTTAAAGACAGGGCATTAAAGAAACAGGAAGGACGCGCATATGCAAATCGTTTTAGGAAAGATTTGGAATCTCCTGGCAGCCTTTTCAACATGAAAACATCATCCAGTTCCAAGGCTAGAGGGAAAGGATTTTCCTTTGCCGTGGGATCTCACAAGGCCGCTGAGAACAAGCCTTCAGCCGGAGTGGGATCTCTGGACAGCCAGCCAGACACCGCGTCTCTTCACTGCTCAGTCTTTACAGATGGGTGGCTGGATGGCTGCCCGGCTTTACAGACGACACAAACTGAAGCGCACACTTTAGCGCGCAGGCTCTAGACAGGAGCTGGAGCCCCGGCAGGGTCTCAACCCGGTCTACACTGCCGAAGAGACAGGGTGCTGCGGCGCCCACCCCCACGTCCTCCAGCCGGTGTCCCCTCGGCCTTCCGCCCCGCGCCGCCTGGATTTTCCGGGACAACCGCAATTCTGTAAGTCTCAAACAGCGGTACCCCCTCCTCCTATCCCGCGTACCTGAGGTGGCCGACGCCATCTCCCGCCGCTGCGGCCTCGTCTTAGCCCTAACGTTCATATCCCTCCCTTCTTCGGCCCGCTTGTCTCTTTTGAATTGCCGGGGCCCCGCCTCCCTCTCAGATTCGACCAATCACGGCTACTTACCACCGGAAGTTTCCGTTCTAACTCACCGTAATTCGGCTGTCTCGGGCTCGCTTCCGGTCTTGAAAGCAAAAATTCCCAGGGATAGGGCCCTGGAGTTTGTCATTACGTGGTGGGTGCTTGAGAGCCCTGCACTTTCAGGCTTTTGAATTTCCAGGTTGGAATTGGCAAAGTGCAGACTTTCGACCTACTTTTCCTTCTCAGCTACGGATCTGAAAGCACTTGATTTATTCTATATCCAAAGTTCCCAGCTCTGAATACATTTTTTGCCTTTTGGAGAAGACAGAATCTCTCTTTGTAGCCCTGGCTGTCCTGGTGTGACAGGGCAAAGGTTCCTCTTTGAACTTGACACTCCCTTCCACTACCCCCCCCCCTTTTTTTTTTTTACCGTGGAAAAGTTCCCAACCAAGTTCTAGAATCTTGGGACGAAATGCTCCCCCCCCCACCCCCACCCCAGCTCCCAAGCTAATTGCATGCTTTTGGCTTCTGTTAAACTGCTTGCTTCCCTTTGCCCTGCGACTGCCAACCAGGATGTAGTTTTTCTGTGCTCTTTGCCTTTAAGAGCTTCTGTAAAATGCAGTTGAGACTGCTTCGCAAAGAGTTTCTTTCCAGGAATTCGCTGGCGACTTAATACAGATTGTCAAATTGGACTTTGGTCACGATGAGTGGTCTTTGGGTCTCTATGGACTTTGGTCATGATAAGTGACCTTTGGATCTCTATGGAGCAACACTGAAACTCACTATGTAGACCAGGCTGGCCTTGTACTCACAAAGATCTGCCTGCCTCTGCCCTGGGAGCTGCAACAGGAAGAAGCTGCTAACCAGGAAGGACAACAGTGAGATAGAGTATCTTTATGTAGCCCTGATTGTCCCAGAACTATGTAGACTAAACTGCACTCAAACTCACAGAGACCTGTCTCCGCCTTCTTAGTGCTGGGATTAAAGATAGGAATCAAAACTGTGTGCCACTACACTCAGTTAAATTCAAAGATATTGATTAGCACAATTTACAGTTCTAGAATGAGAACACATTTCACACAATCAAGAACTGATTGGTCACAGTTTAGTGACTTAAGATTAATTTCATTACCATGGCAATGAAAACTGGATTGTTTGACACTTAGTTATTACTTCTGAATTCTTAGAAAGAAACTTTCAGTTTGATGATGTAAAATCTTTGCACCACTCTGAATTTTTTGTTGTTACTGTTATTTATTTATTTATTTATTTATTTATTTCGAGACAGGGTCTTTCTAGGTGACCCTGGTTGTCCTGGAACTTACAATGTAGACCAGGCTAGCCTTGAACTCACAGAGATCCCCTTGCCTCTGTCTCTTGTTCTGCGATTAAAGGTGTGTACCACCGCACACAGCTATCATACATATTGTTAAAAAATTAAAAAAACATTTTTTAAATTTATAAATCAATTTATTTACAGATTTCATCTTAAAGTACATTTTAGCTAACAAATCTATTTACACGGGTATACATGGGACTTCATCCCAGTTATTTTACAGAGCATACTTACAAACCATACCCTTAGTCTTTGGTGCAGACTTCTAAGAGCAGCGTGGGGTGACTATTGGCTGAAAATGGCCTGAGGATCAGGTTGCTTATACACACAGTAAACGAGGTTGTTTTTCATGTCTGCACAGGACAGTACACACAAGGAGGCTGAGCCCCCTAGAGAATGCTTTGCAATGTGTAACCAAGAAGACTTTGCAAAGTCCAGGGAAAAAAAAAGAAAAAGAAAAAAAAAGGAAAATCTTTTAAACATAGATAGCTTAACTAAAATGACAACACCTCCTTTACACCAGTTTACATTTTTCTTCACATTTTTATAATACAAAGATTTTATTGAATTGCTGCACAGTTTAAGATGGTTTGTAAATATGTAAATTCCTACAGTTTGCATTAAACTTCATTGTAGTTTCTATTACTTGCTCTTTGAACTGATGTTTTATTCACTAGTATTCTTAAGGTAATAAAAGGAAGATGTAAGTTTGAATTTCTTGCAGAAAAGTGATTAGTCTCTGATGCTGTGCTGCAGAGATTCTTTTGCAAGCACACACTTCATTCAAGTATTGCAAAAAGCTAAGGCCACTTTTTTTTCAAGACAGGAAAGTGAACAAAACTGTTTTTATTAATAGACCACAATAGTCTTGTGAGCAATGCATCTCCTTTGAGAGACAGTTTCTCAGAGACCTGTAGTCACAGAAGGAAGTCACCTTCCTTATTTAACTACTTTTGAGCTCTTTCCACTTTTCCCTAGAGTAAAAATTCCTGTTTAGACCTGAAGAGGGAACCGATACCCTGTACTAGTTTAACCCAGAGTTAACTGCCCTGGATAGCACAAATTGTTTGGACTCAGAAGTAAATCTGAAGCCTACATGGTGGATTACTATTAGGTTCTGACAGTGCTATACTAAAAGGTATTACTGCAGATGCAAAGATCGTTTAGAGGAATCAATGCAGAAAGACTGGAGGGGACAGGGTGTGGGAGAGGGAGCAAAGATTCGAAAGGGGGCATATTTAGGTTCTTGGTTATGAGGCAGAGCTTCGTTAAAAAGACCCCAGTATGGAACGAGTGAGTGGCTGGGCATCCACATCCATCATTCCCGACCCTAGCAATAAACCCATCTCAGTTAGATCCAAATAGTTAAAATAGGAAGAAACCCGTTAGCTCTAGATTCTTTTGTTTTTGCTACCAAACTGTAGATATGATTGCTAGCAAAGGAAGAGACTGGTCTATTCCTGCCTCGTATCTGGAACGTAGGATTCTTGAATAGTGAAGGCAGCTGGAGGAGGTTATGAAAACATTTTTTAAAAAAGATTTATTATATGTAAGTACACTGTAGTTGTCTTCAGACACCCCAGAAAAGGGCATCAGATCTCATTACAGATGGTTGTAAGCCACCGTGAGGTTGCTGGGATTTGAACTCAAGATCTTTGGAAGAGCAGTCAGTGCTCTTAACTGCTGAGCTATCTCTCCAGCCTCTATAAAAACATTTTTAAAAACAAATTTTCCAGAATCGTTAGTTGCTTCTTCTATCTTCCTGCTTCATCATGCTTATGTCTTTATTGTCCCATAACTGACTTTTTCTTTTCGGCACTCAGCCAGATATTTATTGAAGGCAAAGCACACAAAGAGACAGACCCATCAGATGGGGAGGGGGCCCAGAGCTGGTGTCCCCAAGAACTGACTTTTGTCTGGCATTCTAGATCAAACACATGCTGCAAATATTTTCTCATGTCCCAGTCATTCCTAAATCAACTACAGCTTAACTTCCGCTTTCTGAAATTCCCAGGAACTCTGTCTAAATTAATGACCTTCTGATAGCTGAGGATGGAGAACTGAGTCCTTCATCCTCCTTGGCATTAGCCACTCCACTAAATGTCATTTCCTGTCCCATGCATTATTCCTCATTCCCTTTACTTCCTAAACCCTCCATCCTCTTCTACTGGTACCAAATAGCAAGCGTTGGTACTCCTGAGCCCCGCTACAGCCTTCTCTTTACATATACATGGTTTCCCATCACTGGAACGTCCAAATAGCAAGTGTTGGTACTCCTGAGCCCCGCTACAGCCTTCTCTTTACATATACGTGGTTTCCCATCACTGGAACGTCCTTATTTATAAACTAATAATTCATCAATCTATCCTAGCTTTAGTCCTTAATCCAGCCATTTGTAACAATGTGCATGAACGTGGAGATTATGCTCAATGGAATAATCTAGGCAAAACAAAGAACAAAAAGTGCATCATTTCATTTACATATGGAATCTAAAAATGCTGGATTCATGGGAGTAGAAAGTAGAATGACAGGTCTCAGAGGGAGGGAGTGGCCAAGGAAAGGACAGATGCTGTTCTGCTGGGGGGAAACTGAGAGCCCTAGTGTACAGAACAGTTTGGGTAATGATAGTATACCACACACTCCAGGACTGCTAAAGGAGTAGTTGTGTGTGTTTGGGATACATCTTGCTGTGTGTTGATGGATGGATTGGCACTTTCTGTGTAGACCAGGCTGGCATCAAAAGTGAGGTAATCCACACCTCCATGTGTTTGAGTCATAGCTATGGATAGCCAGGCTCAGCCTTTTCTTTCTGTTGTTTTGTTTTTCAATACAGAGTTTCCCTGTGTAAAGTTGGCTGTCCTGGAACTCTGTAGACCAGGCTGGCCTCAAAGAGATCTGACTGTCTCTGCTGGGATTTAAGACATGCATCATCACCTAGCCTTTTTTTTTTTTTTTTTCCAGAGGGGGTGGGGCAGGGTTGTGTAGTGAGAATTCTGGAATTTTGGTTCTTTAAAAAACACAGAAATATTATAAGAAGGTGTTTTCATTTTAATCCCAGGAGTGGATATGGGCTTTGGACTGTCCTCAGCAGCTGACTATGATTTGCCTCATGCTCTAGCAGAGGCGTGGATTTGCCATCTGCAAATAGTTTCTGCCATTGTGTGACTTTTGGAATTCTGGGAACTTTTCAGAATGTGCATAAATGCTAGGACCCTGAGAGGCGGGGTTGGTGGCTATTGGTCTTTTAGGGAGGTTGGTTGTGGTTTGTTAGTAGCCAGCCATGATGGTCAAAGAAGAAACAAAAGGGAAAAAATTTAGATTCAGGGATTTTCCTAATTCCTCTTTCTCCTCTATCCTTGTTTCTCTCCTGTCTAGTGTTATGAAACAGTGTGTGTGTGTCTGTGTGTGTGTGTGTGTCTGTGTGTCTGTATGTGTCTGTGTGTCTATGTGTGTGTAAAAGATAGGAGAAAGAAGAACCCGCAGAGTAGTAAATACCAGCTACCTGTTCTCACTCAGTACCCCAGGCTGGACTGAATCTCTTACTGCGTAGGTTAGACTGGCCTCACATTCTAAGCAATTACCCTACCTTAGCCTTCTAATGCCAGTATTACAGGTATGAGCCATTGCCCATAGCAAAATAATAGATTTTAAGTGTTTTCACCACATAAAATAGTACATAAGCATAGATTTGCTATTTTAAACATTCCACACTGAAGCATATATCAAAGCATTATGTTGTACTGCCTATACAATTTTTATTTCTCAATATAAAAACTGCTCTTTGTCTCTTTGTTTGCTTTCTCAAGCCAGAGTCTCATTAGCTCTGACTATCCCGGAACTCACTATGAAGACCAGGCTGGCCTCAAACTTGGAGTTATCTGCTTGCCTCTGCCTCCTGAGTGCCAGGGTTAAAGACATGTGCCACTTTAAAACCATACCTGGAACTTTAAAAAAACAAAAACAAAAACAAAAACAAACAAAAAACCCCAAGGTTCTATGTATTCTAGTCTGGTTTTGAATTCTGTGCAGCTGAAGATAACTCCTGAACTCCCAAGCTAACAAGTTCTGGGAATACAAGCATATACCAACATAGCTTGTTGGACTTGCTTTATTATGTACACAGAGTACAAAAGCTGATTTTCAAGTAATATTTTGTTGTTTCAAGATTATTTAAAGATTAGCTGGGCAGTGGTGGCGCATGCCTTTAATCCCAGCACTTGGGAGGCAGAGACAGGTGGATTTCTGAGTTTGAGGCCAGCCTGGTCTACAGAGTGAGTTCCAGGACAGCCAGGGCTATACAGAGAAACCCTGTCTTGAAAAACAAAACAAAACAAACAAACAAAAACAAAAACAAAAAAAAGATTATCAGGTGAACCATGTTACATATCAAAGAGCATATTGTCATTTTTTAAAAAAATTATTTTGTTTTTATTTATGTATATGCCTCTCTGTGTGGAAACATGTGCATGAATGCAGATACCTACAGAGGCCAGAAGAAGGTGTCAGATACCATGGAACTGGAGTTACAGGTGGTTGTGAAACTCCTGATGTGGATACTAGGATCTGAACCAGGTCTTTTGGAAGAGCAGTATATGCTGTTAACTACTGAGCCATTTCTCCAGCCCCAAGTCATCTTTTTAACAATGTATAGTATATTAAAAGCTATATGGTTCTGTCAGTATGGTACACAGTAACCCCTGAGCTGTATTACTAAAGATGTTGTTTTAGGATAAAGTATATTTATTTCATTATTATTATATTGGGGGTGGGGTGTTGGGATAAGATTTTTCTGTGTGGCCCTGGCTGTCCTGGAACTCACTCTGTAGATCAGGCTGGCCTTGATCTCAGAGATTCACCTGTCTCTGCCTCCCAAGTGCTGGGATAAAAGGTTTGCATGACCATGCCAAGCTTGCTTATTTATATCTAAGAGATAATGAAGAACACTCCGGGTAAACTTCTAAGAAATACCTGCTAAGCTCCTAGTGGTGCACACGCCTTCAATCCCAGCACTTGGGAGACAGAGGCAGGTGGATTTCTGAGTTCAAGGCCAGCCTGGTCTACAGAGTGAGCTCCAGGACAGCCAGGGCTACACAGAGAAACCCTGTCTCAAAAAATCAATGCGAAAAAAGAAAGAGAGAGAGAGAGAGAGAGAGAGAGAGAGAGAGAGAGAAGAAACATCTCCTCCATCATATGATTTTGGAGTGTTGGGATATCACATATGTTAAACAGCAATTTACGAATGTTTTCATTTCTAAGATTCATCACTATATAATTTTCATCATGAGCATAAGAAAATAGCATACACTGTAATAAATAGAATGTCTCCTTAAATGATTCTGGGTCTAATTAGCAAGAAACACCATTGTAATAATTCTTTTTTTTGTTTTTGTTTTTGTTTTGTTTGTTTTTCGAGACAGGGTTTCTCTGTGTAGCCCTGGCTTTCCTGGAACTCCTCGGCTATAGACCAGGTTGGCCTCGAACTCAGAAATCCACCTGTCTCTGCCTCCCAAGTGCTGGGATTAAAGGTGTGCACCACCATGGCCCGGCTGTAATAATTTTCTTTCTGTTGCTTTGATAAAACATTCTGCCTTAAAGCAGCTTAGGGGAGGAAGGGATGATGGCTCATACCTGTAATCCTAGCATTAGGAGTACTGAGTGAGACCCTGTAGCTGATCTTTGCTACTTCCAGTTCATAGTCCTTCCTTGAGGGAAGTCTGGGCAGGAACTCAAGATAGGACCTGAAGTCCAGGGTACTCACTCATAGGAACTCTGGAAGATGGTACTGACTAGGTGGCTCAATCACGCTCATGTTTAACCCGTGTTCTAATACGGCATGGGAACACTTGCTACGGGATGGTGCTGCCCACTGTGGGCTGGGAACTTTCTTCACCAATTAACAATCCAGGGACTTCCCTATCTGAAGACATAGAATGGGCTTATTTGATCTAGATATTTTCTCAATGGTGATTTTCCTATCAGATGACTTTAGGCTATGTCAGATTGACAAAGCTAAACAGGACACCTATATTTACCTTACTTTTAGTATTTAAATCCTTGACAAGAGCTTTTGCTTTATTTCAGAATTAGTGCTTTAAGAAATATTGACAGGTGCTGAAGAGATAGATGGCTCAGTGGTTAAGAACACTGGCTGATCTTCCAGAGGTCCTGAGTTTAATTCCCACCAACCACATGGTGGCTCATAACCATCTATAATGGGATCTGGTGCCCTCTCTGGCACACAGGTATACATGCAGATAGAACACTCATAAACAAACAAACAAATAAATCTTTTTTTGAAAAAAAGGAATATTGATTATAGAATGTGAAGACAGTCTGCCTGTGTCATCAATCTATTGATCAGCCACTGTTCCTCTCCCCATCACTGCCCCATGTGTGTTCCTGCATGCTCGGTTGAAGAGGATGACCTTCATGAACAGATGAGGACCAGTCTCCAGACAAGGCTTTAGAGAGTAACAGTGCTCTCCGGCTAGAATTCCAAACAATCTCTCAAGAGATATTGATAGTAACAATATACCATCAATACATATTTATATAGCAGCTATCTAATTTGTATGTCTCATGAATTCAGCGAATACATTTCTCAAGTTAACATGATGAGCCACCTACAACCTCTAATACCAATAGTAAATAGCTCTTCAAATTTATTATGCAGCAGCAACAGACATGAAAACACCCCCTGTACCATGTAGGAAAGATGCTGAAGAAGACATCATGGGAAAACATAGCAGTTCCTTTATATAGATGTGTTTGCTCGAAGTGATTCTGATTCTCCACTCTGTAGCACCATACATTTTCTACGTCAAAAGAATCAGAGTGTTTCATAACACACAGCTGTGCACTTGAACAGTGACCACGGAGACAAGAATAGGGTTTCCTTTGGTGCTGGCAATAAGTCCTTGATACAGTGTAAGTTCCAAAATAGAGGCCTGGTGAGCGTTGGTGCAGTGAACTGAAACATTAAGCCTAATATTTATACAATAATTCCATCTGGTTTTGCTGTTTTTACTATACAGTTGCCTAAACCCTTAAATTGTTCTGTAGAACTTTTCCAAGATCAACACCTAATAGAATTCAAGCAAAACCCAGTGAATCTACCACACTTAAGCTTATTGCCCAGCAACTCTACCAGAGCCACTGTCTTAGTCATTGTTCTGTTGCTATGAAGAGACACTACGACCAAGGTAACTGTAATAAGAGAAAGCATTTAATTGGGGGCGTGCTTACAGTTTTAGAGGTTTAATCCATTACACAATGGCAGGAAGCATGGCAGCATGCAGGCAGACACTAGGAACTACATCCCAATTTATACAGAGAGAGGAGGGTTGGCATAGGCTTTTGAAACTTCCAAGCCCACCCTCAGTGACACACATTCCCTAACAAAAGACCTCTTAATCCTTCTAATCCTTTCAAATAGTGCCACACCCTCATGACTAAGTAGTCACATATATGAGCCTATGGATGCCATGCTCATTCAAACCACCACTGCCAGGTTCATTAAAAACAAAAGCAAAACACAACTGCTGAACTGTCTCTTTAACTCTATATAGAAATGGTTGTACTTGTCCTTAAAAGCAAAATTTCAAGCTTGTGTTAGAAAATATTGACATTTGCCAAATTACCACTCCAATAACTGAAAGACACCCTGTTCTCTGGGAACATGCCTTGTAGCACACCTTGGGTCCAGTCAGCTCCAGCAGTGTGATGCCTGCACTTCTGCAGCCACAGGGCCACCCTCCACACCAGCAC
Source organism: Rhynchomys soricoides (assembly GCA_019843965.1). Lineage (NCBI taxonomy): Eukaryota > Metazoa > Chordata > Mammalia > Rodentia > Muridae > Rhynchomys > Rhynchomys soricoides. The sequence continues at coordinate 355,761 of JADRCH010000112.1, forward strand.
CATTGCCATCTTGAGCATGGTGGCCTCAACTCGACTAGCCATAGGTCTTTTCTGAAGTGAGCATCATGTAACAGCCCATTGACCTAATTCACAGGCTACCTTTGCGCAGTTTAAAGCTGTATGATGGAGAAGAAGGTCAAGAGCCCAGCTGTAAATCAAGAATAAAGTGGTGAAAAGCTAGACCCTGTTTTATGTAGTGCTGGGTCAAACCCAGAGCTGCATGACCCCAAATTATGTAGCTCTGGCTGACTTAGAATTCACTGTGTGGATGAGGCTGGCCTCAAGCTCACAGAGGTTTTCCTGACTCTCCATCCCCAGTGCTGGGGTTAAAGATGTACTCCATCAAGTCAAATGTTATTTATTTTATTTAATGTGTGTGTGTTGCCTGTATGTCTATATGGATACTACATTTGGATGTTGGGAATTGAATCCAGAGCCTCTGCAAGAGCAACCTGCTGAACCTTCTCTCCAGTGCCCAAACCTTTTTTTAAGTAAATGAAAATTTCTTCAAATACACGTTTTTTGTTTTTTGTTTTTGTTTTTTTTTTTTTTTGCAAAAATTTAACATGAGGGGCTGGAGAGATGGTTCAGGGGTAAGAACACTGGCCGTGACAACAACAGTATCAGAGTCTCCAGCACTCCATGAGAGCCAGGCATGGCCATTCAAATGTCTAACTACAGCATTAGAGAGCAGAGATTCTGGGAGGTCTCCAAGCAGCCAGCCTCACTAAAACAGTGTGAGCTTCAGGTTCAGTGAGAGACCCTGCCTCAAACTCAAAACTATTAAGGTGGAGCCTGATAGGGGACATAGTGATAAGTATGATCTCCATGTACACATGTGCACAGCTGTGTACACACACACACACACACACACACGTGCGTGCACGCCCACACATGCACACACAAAAAGGTAAAATGAATGAATGAATTAAAGAAAAGAAAAAATTTCAAAAAGGTGGAGAGCAACAGAAGATGCTTGACCTCAACATCTGGCCTCCACACAGGAGAGCACACACACCCATACTCACTTACATGTACACACATGCACATGCCACAGACTATATCCCTACCCAAACTGCACACTTTAAAGGAGTGAATTTTATGTTATGTGATTTATATATAAATAAATTAAAACAATGACATGTAACTTTAAAAGAAAAGACATTTTTGGAGACATGGCTCAGTTGACAGAGTGTTCACCTAGCATCACAAAAATGGGGTGTGGTGGCACACTTCTGCAAACCCAGATTTCAGGAACCCCATGCTGCTACCCACTAAAACTTTTCATATTCTAAGACCTGAAACTGGGATCCTAATAATTATTTTCAAAGTGCCTCATATCTTTGCTGACTTTCTCTAGTGACCCTTAATCTCACTTATCCCCTACATTCATGACCACCCACAATAAAGACTTCCCGTCTGTGGACTTGCCTATCTATCTATTCATGTGCCCAGGTGTCTGGGACAGGATCTCACTGTATTCAAGACTAGCCTGGAATTCATTATGCTCCTATGTTAGCCTTAAACCTGTGACAATCTATCTTCCTCCTTAAGCCTCTTACTTAGGGTCTCACTATGTAGCCCTAGCTAGCCTTGGACTTGCTATATAGATCAGACTAGCCTAGCCTCTCAAATTCTGAATTATAGTGCACCATTATGGCTCACTTAGAATTTCCCCTTTTGTTTTTGATTTTTTTGTTTGTTTGCGTTTTCGAGACAGGGTTTCTCTGTGTAGTCCTGGCCCTGGAACTCACTCTGTAGACCAGGCTGGCCTCGAACTCAGAAATCCACCTGCCTCTGCCTCCTGAGTGCTGAGATTAAAGGTGTGAGCCACCATTGCCTGGCGATTTTTTTTTTGAGACAGTTTTAGCAAGTTGGTGCAACTGAACCTTACCCTAGCCTCTGAATTATTAGGAAAAATTCCCAGGGGCTATCCTTGGAAAGAGCTAGTGTAGGCAGAATATTGTCTCTTTTTGATAACGTATAAAGAAAAGACACACCAGGCAGTGATGGTGCACGCCTTTAATCCCAGCACTTGGAAGGTAGAGGCAGGTGGATTTCTGAGTTCAAGCCCAGCCTGGTCTACAGAGTGAGTTCCAGGACAGCCAGGGCTACCCAGAGAAACCTTCTCTTAAAACACACACACACGCACACACACACACACACGCACACACAAACACACACACACACACACAAAAACACACGCACACAGAAAAGAAATGCTCTCATTTCCTCAGTTTAATGTTCAGCAGTAGCCTGATATTTAGCCAGGCATGGCAGCACACTCTTTTAACGCCAGCACTCTGGAGGCAGAGACAGAGACAAGTGAATTTCTGTGAGTTCGAGGCCAGCCTGGTCTTCATAGTGAGTTTTAGGACAGCCAGGGCTAAGTAGGGAAACCCTGTCTCAAAAGCATTATTTTTATTTAATTATTTAAAAAGCCAGAACTAAGATTCGCACATTTCTACTAGAATTGGGATGTGGAAAACACTATCTTTAACCATAACATTTTATTAAGCATTTGCACGCATGCTTTCATGGGACTTGGTGATAAGGGAGTTCTCACACCCACCACAGCATCCCTGCCAGAGAGGAAGGCAGGTTTCAGCAAGTGTTGCAGTGGCTAGGATAGGTATCCCAGTGCAGGCTAATAGCATCTATGACAGAGCCAGACCGGCCACTAACGAAACGGAGGACAGTGTTGGGGTACAAGGGAGCAGCGTTGAAACTTATGCCTGAGTCTTTTCCAAAAGGCAGGTAGCGGCCTTTGTCTGTCACGAAGATCAGTTTATTCACGTAAGAGTTGTACTTGCCAGACACCTGGATCACAGATTCCCCGGGATGCAGAAAGATCTCTTCCAGGTCTCCCTGTTTGCCACCTACATAGTCACTCCACACTGTGCCATAGCGTACCTGGAGACTGGAGGCAGGGATGAGAAGAGAAGAAGGAACACATTGAACATGACTATTGACATTCAAGACTGGGCTGCTGAGATGGCTCAGCTGGTAGAGACACTTCCTGCCAAGACTGACAACCAAAGTTCAACACCTAGGACCCACATGTGGGGGACAGAACCCCACTCCCAGAAGTTGCCCTCTGGCCTCCACATGCACAATAAGGCATTTGAGCACCCACATACTTGCACACAAGCATAATGTAAATAAGTGAAGAAAAAAAAATTCTGGGCCGGAGAGATGGCTCAGCGGTTAAGAGCACTGACTGCACTTCCAGATATCCTGAGTTCAATTCCCAGCAACCACATGGTGGCTCACATCCATCTGTAATGGGATCCGATGCCCTCTTCTGGTGTGTCTGAGGACAGCGACAGTGTACTATGTAAATATGATAAATCTTTAAAAGAATAAGGTCAAGATTTCTTAGTCTACATGTTGAGATCTTCAAACTGGTGACAAATTCCATGTGCTAGAAAGGCTGGATGAGCCCTAGGAGATCATGCAGAGAATCTCAAACTCTTGTTTTGATGGCAAATAGGCTTGCGGAACAAAAGTCAGTTTCTCAGAGTCACTTAGACAACAAGAGTCTGAGTTTGCCCACAATACACACTTCAAAGAGGCCTGAGGATTTTGAACACTGGAAGTCTGCCCAGGCCTGACAGGGAAGAGACAAGCCAGCAACTGTCTCATGGTTCAGAACATGGACCAGAAGAAAATACATTTGGCTTTTCATGTGATGGAAGTTTCCAGATGGAAGGTGGGGTAGGCAACAGGCAAAGATAAAGGATGCCTGACAGAAATATTGGAAACAGGTTTAGATTGAAGATGAAATCCAACCCAGGTAATGTGAGGCTGCTGGAAGATTGTAATTACGACTTGCCAAGGTCGTGTGCACAGGTGTGATGATCCAAGGTCAATGAGAACTTTCCAACTTAGCAAAGTCCTGGACAGACCCCAAAGCACAGAAACATGGAGACTCTTACCCTACTATGTAGTATCTGTTGACACGGATACGGAAGGCCGTGATGGGACCATCCATCTGGTTGCCAGAATGAGAGAATCGCTTTCCTCCTCCACCACCATATTCTCCACTGTAAGAGGAGGACCTGGACTGAACTAGAGGGGAAAGAAAGGCCTGGAGGGACAAAGGCCTGGAGGGACAGATGCTCTGGGAGCACAGCTGTTTCCCATTACCCTTCTTCCTCCCACCGCCCAAGCCACCGTCTGACAATCCTGGCCAGCGGCAGTACACAGGCTGCCTTCCCACGATCTCCCTGTGGCATTTCACTTACTGGAATTAGCAGACGCCGAGGCACAAAGGAGGACTAAGAGGGCAACGGCCAACATTCTGAGGCTGCAGTGGGAAGGAGAAAAAAAAGAAGGCTCATTCCCCGATGTGACCGTAGCTGCTCATCTCTCCAAATCCAAGCCTTCCTCCTTCCCGACACAATGCACAAGAGAGCTTTCTGAAGAGGAAGTAAAGGCCATCTCTCCAGAGTCCTGAGGCCGTTGAGTTGATGAACCACGAATCTGAGCATAACCTAGTGGAGTCAGCTGGTCTATGAGGTAGGTGTCTGAGGCAGAGTTAAGTCTCTAGCATCATTCTACTCTTAGATCAAGTCAAAGAAGATTTTAGAGGTTCCTCTATGTCACCTCAGGAGCAAAGGAGATGGCAGAAGACACTGTACCAATGACAGGGTCTGAGAAGAACTGGTGGAGCTGAGAGGCTAAAAGGAGGGACATGTGTGAGCTCAAGACATCAGATCCCAGGCAACTTGTCTGTGTGTCTCTGCCAGCCAAACTGTCTGTATTCACCCCCCAACCCCCAGCATCCCTTAGCCAAAACCAGACATCTTTGTATCCCAAAATAGCTCACATGCAGGAGCTAATATCCAAGTCTCCCCTGCTACAGTCCAGGCATTGTCTTTGCCAGATCCTATTTGAATATCTCCCAACTCACCTTTCCCCTAGAAGTTGCAGATGCTAATCTTCTAGAAATTTCCAGAGCTTTTATACCAGGTCCAAGCCCTCCCACTGTTCTTTATCGTGTGAACCTCACCTGCTGAGCAAACATGACCAGCTTCCTACGGTCAGGTGTCAAGCAGGTCTGGAACATCTTATCCTGCCTCTCCCATAAGGGTTACAGGTGGTAAGGTGGGGTCCACTCTAGACAAAATGCCAGATTTTTGAAGAGTAAATTTGCTCTAAGTCCAACTGCAGAGTGGGGAAAGCAGTTAGTATTTAAAGGGTGTAAGTAGTCCAGACATGGCGGCTCATGCCTGTAATACCAACATTTGAAGGGTGGGTTGAGGTGGAGGAACATGAGTTTAAGGACAGTCTGGGCCATGGATGAGACTCTGTCTCTAAACACAAACAAACAAATGAGAATGTAATTCAAGAGGCCTAGAGATCTGTAGGTATTCTTCCCTGAGAATCAGTCCTTGCCCTAGGTCAATCCCAAGATCTGACCCCAGGTAACTGTTACCCTCTCCAGTCATTTGTGATACATCTCCCAGAAAACAAAATCACTTTCAACTCTGAGCAGCGCCAAATATTCACCTGATAATTTTTCTCTATTTGTTGATATTATATTATGAAAAATCCAATTATAAAGTTTAAAAAATTAAATAGTGAACACCTATATCACAAAGTCTGTTGTGATTAATACTTTCCTGGGTTGTCTGTCCTTCATCCCTACTTCTATCCATCCTCCGTCCAGACCCTTCTCAAGTCTTTTTTCTCTGAGAAGGGGAATCTGGGGCTACAGGTGGGCAGTCCAATGGGCAAGTGGGAAGCTGAGGGACAGAGTTTATACAAGTCCTCCTCTGTGAATAGCTCAGGACTTGTGAATGGTTCTAGACCACCAGAGTGAGCTGTCCCTCTCCTTAGGTCTGAGATACCTCAGATCAATGCTGTATTGTTCTTCTTTCTTTAGGTCCTTCCCTTCCAAGACTGATTTCCTCTGGATCTAAAGTCTCTAGAACTGACCCTGAAGTCCTAGTACTTGAGACCCTGTTAGACTAGCCCTGTGATCCCTGAGTCATTAGGACTGTCCTGGTAGAGAGATTGGAGCCTAGGGAGGGGCTGAAACAAGCATCAGTCCTTAATGACCTGCAGTCAGAAATTCAGAGCATCCACTCCTTTCCTTGCAGGCTCACCATCTGGACTGAAAACATCCCAGATAGTTAGGGAGTCCTGCCCTGAGGAGTCGGAAATAGGGCAGGGCTCTTGGTGATAATAGATCCCAGAACAGAGCCAGACAGCGGCCACTATTCCGCCTCTCCCTCCTCTCCTTTTCTCCAAGTTCAAGAGAATCTCTGGCCCCACAGCCATTGTTTTATGTCCATTATGCTGCTTCTTGTTCCCAGTTCTGCTTATGTGCTGATGTCCCCCACATTTCTTACTCTAAGGTTCTTTGCTTGTATTCTTTCCCTTTCCCTGGACATAGTCCTCTTGAGTCTTCACTTCTTTGCTCCCACACCTCCCCCAAGCCCTCCCTCCAGCCTCTTTCCTCTCAGTGTCATCTAGCTCTCTCTTTTTGTTATTAGGGGAACATCATACACACAGTCTGATTCCAAACCCTTGGAGGATGCACTTGTATTTCTTACACGACATACCCAGAACCTTTGGGACAGAAGTGTACCTAACTTGTCATAGTTTCGATCTCTTGCTCTTCTTATGCAAAGTCAGGAGCACCCCACCTCCCCAGCTGGTTCTGAGGTTATCTTACAGCAAGTCCTTCTTTCCTAAGCCTAAGAGAGTCCTCTGGTGGGACATATCTCAAAGTCCCTCCCTGATCCATTCAGGAGGTCATCACAAACCTATGGTAGGTAACTCTAGGATTTCATCTGACCTAGTGACTGAGGCATCCAGAGTCAGTGAAAGTCAGCAGGGTAGACTCCCAGGCTGCAGTCTCAGCAGCTTCCATTGGTCTGCCTTAATCCATAGTCCATCCAAAACCCATTTGCCCACTAACTCTAGATGATGTGTTGAGGATGATGTGTAAGCCTCACATCATCCCTAGTTCTACAGGCAACGAACAGTCAACACCTTCCAAAGCTTTCTGCTACTACAAGGTAACTGACGTTTCTCCTTTTCCTCTGTCCCCTTGGTAAAGAGACAAACTCAACCTATGTTGATGACTATGTTGGAGACCCCATTTGCCAGAGAACCAATAGCCTAGCTCAGAGACCTTCTCTTCCAATGAGAGGAATTGGACAACTTGATGTTAGTGTAAAATATGTCAAAGCTATGAAGCAGTGAAATAAGGGAGGTGACAGGATGGAGGGAGTTAGGGAAACAGGGAAGCAGGCTCGGAGCTGCCTCTCTGCTCAGATAGTGACTAACGTGACAAGAGAAAAAGCAGGTGTTTGGGTGAACACTGATCCGTGTAGAAACTTCAAACCGGAGTGTGTGAATCTGAAGAGCAAGGGGTGGTGGGGGGGTGGGATGATGGTGGTACACACCGGAAGCCAGCAGGAGGTGCCTCAGCAGCAGCTGGTGGCAGCTGATGGCAGCTGGCAGCCCCTGCAGGCAGGTGTGGGATGTCAGGGTTTGGAATTTAGCTGCTATACTATGTAGAGCATTTTTATTAGAAGGTGTGAAGAAATACTCTCTGGATTTTGGTAAAGTGGAGGAGGGACTGGGTAAGGTAAAGGAGGGACTGGGAAACATAAGGGAAGTGGCATGAACTTCCATTTCACTGAGTCTTTCTCCCTCCCCTCTTGAATTGCCATGGAGATCAGAGTCTGCCTAAGAGAAGCAGCCCCGTCCTCTTGGTGCAAACTCAGACCCCATGATAGAGGTCTACCTCAGGCCCTATCAGAAGTAAAAATGACAAGTTTAAAGATGTTGATTGGGTCCCCTCAATTCTTTGTCTTCCTATCTTGCCTCACTTACAATGTTTGATGAAATGAAGTGTTGCCTGAGCCTAGGATTGCCAACAAAGCTAATCCACATCCACACCTGTACTTCTCTACATGCCCGCGCTCTGCTCTGTGGATACGAACGCTGCTTACAAAACTCCAACTTTGCTTCATATAGACCCGGCTAGAACTGCTCTCTGCAGTGTAGATCAAAGGCCCGACTATACCTGAATACAGTCTTGGAGGACAACCTCAGACTTCACAAGGAGCGTTGAATTAGCTCACCACCAGTGATTTCTCTTTTATTTTTAATTTTTAAAGTTTTTGAGTATGTTGGAGAGGTTTTCTTGGCTGATGGTTACTTGGCCATTTTATTTTGATGTTTTTGTTTCCAGGGACCACCTAGTGTGTAATGAGCCACATGTGCTGAAATAGCATTCACTAGAAGGATTCCCTACCTACCCCATTTCCGCATCAAATGAAACAATTACAGTTGTCAGGGAAGATGTGGGTGTGACAAGTGATGCATCTATGTCTAAGCTGCTTTTTTACCTTCAGTAGAGTCAGAGATCCACTCAAGGCTCTTGTTGAGGTCAACCAAGTCTCAGAACATTTATTTATTTTTCTGTATGTACGTGTGTACGATGCACATGTGTAAATGTTTGTGTACAAGGGTATATGCTTACCACAGAGCTTGTGTGGAGATAAGAGGTTAACCTCATGTACTGGTCCTCACCTTCTACCTTATTTGGGACAGGATCTGTCTTCTGCTTTCTGCAGACTAGCAGGCCCATGGGCTTCCCGACTGCCAGGATAGTAGCAGGGGCGCTGGCTGTCTTTCCCTCCCACCTTTCTGCAGGAGTGCAGAGATAGCAGTTGGGTACCACTGTATCCAGCTTTTTCACTTGGGCTCAGGGATCTGAACTCAGGTCATCTGACCTGTATGGCAGGCACTGCACTCTCTGAGCCATTTCCCCAGCCCAAGGTGAGCTAACTTTTACATGGTACCCTAAAAGAGCCAACCCTATTTCACAGCATGTTTGGGATCTAAAATGTAGAACCATCAACTCGGGACCCCTGTGAGACCAACAGGACATGACACTGATGTAATTAGCAAAGAAGGAGTTTTAATTAGACAGCTCGAGCTGAATCACCATGAAATGGTGATCCTGAGGGCAGAAATGATTGAATATTTAAGGGCAAAAACTGTAAGCAGGTGAGGGCTTGGGAACTGGGGCTTGGGAACTTCGTCAAGGCTTGCAATCCATCAAGGCTTGCAGAACAATGATGTTACACAAGGCTGGTCAAGGATGTGGTTAGTTCCTGGAACAGTCTGCACCTTCAGTCCAGGAGTTTAGGTTCCCAGGCCCTCAGAGTAGGTCAGGCACAAAATGGAATCTGAAAATCAAAATGGAGTGATTTATGCTGTCTTTTTAAGCCTCTCAAAACCACATTTGGATAGCCAGCTCTTTGATATTAATAAGAAATCTGCAACATGGCTATAATAATAATAATAATAATAATAATAATAATAATAATAATAATAATA
>JADRCH010000112.1:365139-375238 GCA_019843965.1 Rhynchomys soricoides
TAATAATAATAATAATAATAATAATAATAATAATAATAATAATAATAGTAATAATAACTCCAAAGGGTATCTTGTTCCCATCCTATAAACAACACAGCTCAAAGCCAGAATGGACAGCCATTCCGGCCAGTAGACACCATACTTTTCCTCTTTCATGAGAGATGAAGGGTTCAGCCGTTTCCTATATGTAGTAAATTTTTTTTTTTGAGACAGAGTTTCTCAACAAAGTCTTGGGGGCCTGGAACTCACTGTGTAGACCAAAGATCTACCTGCCTCTGCCTCTTGAATGCTGAGGTTAAAAGTGTGTACCACCACGCCCAACCTAGTAACATCTTCTAAAATGATTTACTTAGAGATCCCTGCAGACACCTAGAAGAAAATTAGACATCAGAGCCTCAGGGACTCCCAAGCCCTTTCCATAGCAGAAGAGAGCATCCAGGCGGTGCTGTGGCTGTCCTGGCAGGAAGGAAGACATCATAAAGAGAACTTGTGCCCTGTCTTCTGGTTATCAAAACCATTGATAACACATTGGAACCACAGCCCTAGGAATTGGAGTTTCCCCAGGAAGCTTCGTGTCAGCTGAAGGAGGAGCTTGTCTCCATAAAGAGATTTCACACAACTACTGGAGAGAGTGGAACTCAAGAAGTGGTGACAGTGATGAAGGGAGGGAACGGCCACACCTTGGCCAGGACTGCTGAGTTATAAACATCTCTGTCTTTTATGTAAACCTAAATTTCACATTAGCATCCAGAAGATGAACTTGGCACGTTACTGGCTCTTTGTTCCTCTGTTAAGTGTATCCTCTTCGAGTAAATACCCTTTCATAGATGTTCAATATTATGATTTACTTTATATTAATTTGTATAAAAGTCTGGTTTACTTATATATTGATTCTCAGTTTGCCTATTTCTGTGCAAGTGGTTTGCCTACATGTATGAGGTCAGAAGAGGGTGTGGGGTCCTTAGAACTGGAGTTGTGTGTGGTTGTGAGCTGCCCTGTGGGTGCTGGGAATTGAACCTGGCTCCTCTGTAAGAGCAGCCAGTGCTTTTAACTGCTGAGCCATCTCTCTAGCCCTCAGTACTTAGTCAAGGATGAGTGGTTAAGCCTAGCTTGACAGGCTGCCAGGGCCCAGGCTTGGACCCCGACAAGTCTGCCCACAGTGATGTCTGGAGCAGGGGGTGAGAGGGGCGGTGACTGAAAGGTGTTGGGTGTCCTGAGTTTCTTTTGCATTTTTCCTTTCTTCTTTCCTTTTTTATTTTAGAAGCACAAGTAAACACGGACAGAAGTAACATAGAACAATGGGTGACTGGGCTTTGATCCCAGAAAATTCTCTTTTAGACTGCATCTCACACAATCAGGTCCACTTCAAACTACAGATAGCCCAAAAGAAAAGAAACCAATCTTTTTCTGTAATGTGGATTGGCTCCAAAAAAAAAATGACAGTATGGGCCTCAAATTGACATTTTATTTATTAATTAAGAGAGAGACAGAGAATGAGAGAGAGAGAGAGAGAGAGAGAGAGAGAGAGAGAGAGAGAAACTCACTGAAATAGAAACTTCTGGTTTCTTTGGAAAGTCGGTTATGTCAAATGATGTTTTGCTGGGGCACAGAGGTGAAAGAATGTTTTGCTGAAGTGTGAAAGGACGTGTGATGAAGGACTATACATATGACCCCACAGACAGTGGGAGCTGGAGCACTGGTTCTCTCTGCTCTACCTCGATAGTCTACGCTCATGACACACATGTATTAGTTCGCCTTACATTGTGTTGCTGAGCTCTGCTTGTAATGGTACCACTGAGAGAAACTCACAAAGAACTTCTCATGAGGTTCCTGTGGCTTCTTGCTTCTTCTGCAGCCTTGGGTCGGTTGGTGAGTCTTGCGATTTCTTCAGGATTGAGCTGCTCTTGCTGGTTCATGTTTGGTGTTTTGTGACTGGTGAGAGGTCTGGACTGCAGCTGCTGATTTGTATGTGGTGTTTCCTACTGGACTGAGCTGCTGATATCCTGAGGATGAAGATTGAACTCACCCCCAAAGAACTCTTTCTACATGGGTCCACTTCCCCTGTGGCCTAATAACTTTTCTTTTTCACTCCCTCTGCTGGGTGCTGGGCTCCAGGGTAGGTTGAATGCTTATTAAAGTAGGTTGGAAAAAAATGTATGTCTACAACTCACTGTGTAACTCTGATTAGCCTGGAACTCTCTGTATAGATCAGGCTGGCCTTGAACTCGAGAGGTACATCTGCCTCTGCCTCTACCTCCCAAGTGCTGGGGTTAAAAGGCGTGTGCCACCACACTCAGCTATTTTAATTTATTTTGTGCATATGAGTGTTTTGCCTGCATTTCTCTGTGTGTACCATGGGCCTGCCTAGCTCCCAGTGCCTTGGAGGTCCTGGTGTTTGTAGAGATTGTAAGAAGGAACAAAGAACTTTATAGGATTGAGCTGTTTCAGGGACCCATTGAATAACCTCAACTTTGGGCAATGCTTCCAATGCAAGCTGCAGAACCTCTAATCTCAATTCCCCCAGCACCTCCACCCCCTTGTCTTTCTTCTCCACGACTTGAAAAGACATGACACTTTGTTTAGTGTGTGTGTGTGTGTGTGTGTGTGTGTGTGTATTGAGTGCACCTACCTGCCCACATGCATGCCCATGCTGTGGTGTGTGTGTGGAGGTCAGAGGTCAACTTGTTCTCACCTTCTAAACATACAGGTTCTGGGACTGAATTTGGCTTGGCAGACTTGACAGCAGGTGCCTTCATCTTCTGAGCCATCTTGCCAGTTTATAATCTCACTTTCTTTCTTTTTTTTTTTTTAAATTTTTAAAACTTTCTCTTTTTTTAAAATTGGAGGCTTTTTTCTTTTTTTTAATTTATTTTGTGTATATGAGTACACTGTAGCTGTCTTCAGACACACCAGAAGAGGGCATCAGATCCCATGACAGATAGTTGTGAGCCACCATGTAGTTGCTGGGAATTGAACTCAGGACCTCTGGAAGAGCAGTCAGTGCTCTTAACCGCTGAGCCATCTCTCCAGCCCATAATCTCACTTTCATATCTCCCTTTATCCTCCCTCTTTTTTTTTTTTTTTTTTTTGAGGCAGGATCTCACTGCACAGACCAGCCTGGCCTGGAACTCACAGAGATCTACCTACCTCTGCCTACCAAGAGCTGATATTAAAGGTGTGCACCACCATGCCCATCATAAAGACCAAATGTTGCTACATATCTTATTAGTCAATCTGTTCCAGAAGTCAAGAAGATGTTTTAAAGGCAGACAGTAGTATGTGGACTCTTCTTCCTCCTCCTCCTTTTCTTCTTCTTAAGATTTATTTATTTTATTTGAGTACACTGTCACTGTCTTCAGACACACCAGAAGAAGGCATCAGATCCCATTACAGATGGTTGTAAGTCACAATGTGGTTGCTGGGAATTGAACTCAGGACCTCTGGAAGAGCAGTCAGTGCTCTTAACCTCTGAGCCATCTCTCCAGCTCCTTTTTTTAAAATTGAAAGTATCTTTTCTTTTAATTGGATATTTTATTTATTTACCTTTCAAATGTTATCCCCTTTCCTGGTTTCCCCTTGGGAAACCCCCATCCCCTCCCCCTGCCCCTGCTTCTATGAGTGTGCCCCCCCACACACTCCTGCCTCCCTGCCCTGGCATTCCCCTACACTGGAGCATCGAGCCTTTACAGGACCAAGGGCCTCTCGTCCCTTGCTGCCCCTAACTCAGCTCTTCCGTGTGCTCTGAGAAGCTGGAGAGATAATAGCTCCTCAGCTGAAAGCATTTTGCTGTGCAGTTCTAATGATCTGAGTTCCGGACCTATTCAGAAAGTAGTCTTAGAGAGGAAGAGATTGATTTTTAGAGTTTTCAACCACAGGAATAAAATAGAGAAATTCCAAAAAGTTGGAGGGAAACAATCACAGGGGGGAAAAAAAAAAGCCAGTCTCCAAGGAATAAAACATTTTCCCAGACAAATAAAAACCTGGCCTCTTAGAAAAACCCCAGGCGGAAAAAAAGCTTCTACAAGGCCGATGGATACTATTGCTCTGGAAAGCTAGGATATTGGAGAGAAAGCTGCCCGTAACTGGCCTCTAGGACACTAGGTCTGCTTGTGGTGCAGAGAAATATAAGCAAAGCACTCATACATCTAAGCTAAGCGAAACTAAGCGTAACTAAGTTAAGCTAAACTAAACTAAACTAAACTGAACTAAACTATTTTGCCAGATGCTGACTAGCCTTGCTTACACTTTTGGAAACCAATGAGAACGTAGAGCACGGCTGTGTGGAAGTCATTCAAGTGCTTTCTGGCACTGTGTATTCAAGCTAGTTTGAAAAGCTGTTTGGAGCCTGGGTACATAGTTGGTTCCAGAGCAGCAGGGCGAGATAGCCAGGCCCTGTGTCAAGACAAACAAAGCCAACCTTGAGTTAAAATCCTGTTGCTGGAGCACAACTGGGGGTTGGGGGGAGTGAGAAGTACAGCTCTAGAGTGATTTACAGACGGACGCTTTTACTAAAGTAAAGCCACTAGACAGGAGGGATGTGGCCTTCAGGGGACAGGCTAAGGTTCTGCCAACATTTCAGCTCAAAAGGCTCCACTGAGGCTGGAGAATGGCTCAGTGCATAAAGGAAGGCATTTGCTACGGAGGCTAATGACTTCAGTCACAGTTGCAGTGCACAGACACACATACACCACAAATGAATGAATGAATGGAGGGGTTGGGGTGATGGCTCAATGGCTGAGAACTCCTGTTGATCTTCCAAAGGACCCAGGTTGAATTCCCAGCACCCTCATGGTGGCTTGGGACTATGTTTCAGGGGATCTGATGGCCGCTTCTGGCCTCTGCAGGTATGAGGCATGCATATGGTGCACATATGCAGGCAAAACACCCCCCCACACACACAAATTAACACTCTTAATAGATAAATATGACTTAAAATATGTTTTTTTGTCCTTAATCTATTACTATATGGAAAGAAGACTTTATTATTTTGTTTATCTATCTATTTTCAGAAGGGTCTTATGTATTTCAGACTGGCCTCAGATATGCGTCTAACATGGGCACTGAGTTTATGCTATTCTTGCCTCGACCACCCAAGTGTACTGCCACATGTGCCAAAGAGATCCTTAGTGGGGGAAAATTCTATTAAACATGGCCTTGTAGTTTTATCTCTTCTAGAGGCTATGTCACAGGTAGCAACAGAGCATTATAAGTGACACCAGAATGACAAAATCCCTCATCACACAGGGAAACTGACAGCCAAATGGACAGCATCCAGGAGGTCACAGAGATGCAGTAAGTTTGCCCCGTGTTTAGATGCCCGTGGTACGCAGAAGCGGAGGATACAGATTGAAGATGACTCCAGAAGAACATGAGATCCTGGTGCTCCAAGAAGACCAGGGGAAAACTGTGAGAGAACTCCAAGACCCATGACACCTGGAAAGAGAGGCATTAGCTTCTCTAGCCACTCCCTTAGGGGGAAGGACAGACGTTCACAATCAGAGAGGTTGGAAGGACCTGTCTCCTCTGTCTTCATCCTAACCCAGGGTGTGAACACCACCTTACCCTGACTAGTTCAAAGCAGACAGGTGGTCCCAGGAGAAAATTGGGAGTTAGATTTTACTCAGATGCCTCCCCCAAAAGGATATATATAGATCTATATCTAGATCTATATATATCAACTGTTTGCCACCATTTCTCAACTATTCTACCAATAGAAGTATCAGAGAAGGTTGTTAAAACCTTATTTTGAACTCCCCAAATCTCTCCAAAGTGACAATGGGCTTTCTTTGGTTTAATAAGTCAAGAGATTTCACAGATTTTCAACATGTTTTTTAGTACCCTCCATCCGGAAGACATTGAAAGGCAAACTCACCAATGATATCAAGAAGCCTCAGAGACGTGGCTGCATTTGCTTCTGTCTTAGTTAAGGTTTCTATCACTGTGGTAGAAACATCATGACCAAAAGCAACTTGGGGAAGAAACTTTATTTCCTCTTACATTTCCAGTTCACACTCCATCACCAAAGGAAGTCTAGGCAGGAACTCAAGGCAGGAACTTAGAAGCAGGAACTGAAGAGGAGACCATGGAGGAGTGTTACTTGCTGGCTGGTTCCCCTTGGCTTTCTCAGTTTGTTTTCTTATAGCACCTGGGACCTCTAGCTCAGTGGTGGCGCTGCCCATGGGGAGCTAGGCCCTTTCCTACCAGACATCAACCAAAAAGGAAAAAAATGCACCACAGGCTTGCCCACAGGACAATCTCATGGGGGTGGTGGTGTATTTTCTCAGTTGAGGTTCTTAATTCCCAAAAGACTCTAGCTTGTGTCAAGTTGACATAAAACCAGCCTCTGCAGCTTCCTATTGCTGTATGAAAAATTCAAGCTATGAGGTGGCTGAGGCATTAAAAGTATTTGCTTCATGGAGTTCAGTCTCTGGATCCCACAGTGGAGAGACAGAACAGACTCCAGAAAACAAGTCCTCTGACCCTGCCCCCACACCCGCTACCAATACTGTTACTGCAACTCCTAGGTAAAGTACAATTAAGGAAAATAGAATCACTCCTAAGGCTAATGACTATGACCTTAATGAGGATCTTTATGCTAGATCTTAAAAATTATCGAGGCAGGGATTTATGTAACCCATTCTGGCCTTGTAGTCACTGCAGAATTGAGGATGGCTTTGAACTCTTCATCATCCTGTCTCTATCTACAAATGGTGGGCTTAAAAGATGGTTCTACCACACCAGACTATACAAGGCCTCTTCTAACCTTTGACCTAATAACTGATCCAAAGACCCAAGATTTGATAGAATCACAGTCTGTTTAGTACAAGTATAGCGTGCCTTATTTTGAATATGGGCTGGAGCGGAGGCTCGGCAATTGCCAGCACTCACTAATCTTGGAGAGGACCCAGCACCCACATGGGAGTTTGAAAACATCTATACCTTCAATTTTAAGAGACCCAACATCCTCTTCTGACCTCTTTGGGCCCAGGCATGCACATGATGCGCATATATACATGCAGGCAAAACATTCATACACGTGTCTTTGAAAAAAAATCTGAAGAGAGTATGGTAACGGATTTCTTCCCAATCCTGATGGTAATGCAGGCGAGTCACATATATGCCTGGGAGACCATACGATTAAAAACCCAGAAAAGGAGTTCTCATTTGGGCCAGCATGATGCTCAATGGGTGGAAGCATTTGCTGAGCAAGCCTGATAATTTGAATTGCATTCCGGGAGCCCATGCTGGAAAGTCTGACCTCCACACATACATTGTGACAGTCACACATCTACACACACACACACACACACACACACAACTGAGTACATGCACATGGAGACCCCACAGCAACAATTATAGACACACACATATGCATTATGTGTGCATGTGTGTGCATATATATATTTATACATATACACATACATATAAAATAGAACCTAAATAGAAAGCCCTTCCCCACCAGGTCTTCTCCCCACCACCATCCCAGTCCTTGATCTTTGAGCATGGAAGCTAAGCTATGTTTTTCATACACTAAATTATCTCAATCCCGTGGTGGAAATAGAGAACTGAGTTCCCAGGTATCCCTCTGCAATCAAGGTAGGCCTTGAATTATTAATTCTCCTGCCTCAGCCTCCCAAGTGTCTGGAGTGAGAGTCTTGCACTGCCAGCACTGGCTTTCAGAGATATTCTTTATGGATCCATGTTTCTAGAACAAATCTGACCTTTCTGGGGTCACCCCAGGCTCAGGAACTTCCTGAGGCCAAGAGTACATACATTTGCAAACCATTAGCTGACTGGGAAGTTCTCTTTAACCAAGAGAAAAAGTTGCCTTGAATTCTGAGATGTGAAGACAGGTGTCACTTATCTATCTGTTGGTAGTTAGAACCTTACTTCGTGTTTTAAAAAAAAAGTTTATGAGTCGGGCAGTGGTGGTGCACGCCTTTAATCCCAGCACTCGGGAGGCAGAGGCAGGCGGATTTCTGAGTTCGAGGCCAGCCTGGTCTACAGAGTGAGTTCCAGGACAGCCAGGGCTACACAGAAAAATCCTGTCTCGAAAACCAAAAAAAAAAAAAAGAAAAAAAAAAATAGTAAGTTTATGTGTGTGAGTGCTTTGCCTGCCTGTGACTGTGCGCCATGTGACTGCAGTTCCCTCAGACGCCAGAAGAGGGCATCATATTCCTTGGAACTGGAGTTAGCAGATGGTTTGAGCCACCATGTGGTTCCCCTGGAAGAGTAGCCGGTGCTCTTAACCGCGTAGCCTTCTCTCCAGCTCCTTTATGTGTTTTTTATCTAATTTGTTTGTTTTGTTTTACTTTGAGACAGGATCTCATGTAGCCCAGTCTGGCTTCTAACTTGTTAGGTAGCTGAGAATGACCTTGAACTCCTGATCCTCCGGAGTGCTGGGATTACAGGCCTGAGCCACCACATTCTGATTTACATCTTGGTTGTTCTTTTTTTTTTTTTTTTTTTAACTTTTCGATTTATTTCTTTGTTTGCATTCTTATTAGTTTGTTTGTGTGCACATTCATACCTGGGCAGACATGTGAATGCCACAGGATATATGTTGGTCCGAGAACAACCTGCAGGAGTCGTTCTTTCCTTTCAATAGGTAGGGTGTGAGGATCGAACTCAGATTGTCAGGTTTGGCTGCAGGCTCCTGTCAAGCCACCTTGATGCCCCTTTCTTTGCTGTTCTTTTAGGCACTGCTAATGGAATAGTATGCATTCAACCACTGCCTGTATGTATGGTTTCCTTTGCATCTATTTTTACCACCAGATTTCTTCTTGGAATTACTCCTGGATTTGCCACATTCTCAGCAGAGGACATCAATATGTCTTTAAGCTTTTTAAATTGTTTACCCAAATTTCACTAAATCTTGTTTATCCTGAGACAAATTCCTTGAGACACTGGCGAAGATGAGATGAGTTTGGATTTGCATTTCTAATGTTTCTTGCTTGCCTGGCAGCTTTCCATTTACAAGGACATGACTGACTACTGCTCTAAGGACTCGTTGATGGTGAACAGTGCGAGTCTCCATACGGCCAAAAGCCTGAGTGCTTTCCTATGGCTTATAAATATTACTCCCAGCCACAGCAGAAATTTTTAGCATATTCTGTAGCTAAATTCCAATTAGATGACTGTGCTCCATGGATCTGAGAGTTTAAGAGGCTAACCATAAAATATAAGAGAAGATGTTCTAAGGCCTGGGATGGTTACCTTACCCAAGTCAGATGAACCAGCTGGCTCCACTTAACCGGGAAACAAAAGCATTCACTTTACTGACATGGGAATCTGCATGTGGAGTTTCTCAACAGTTAGAACAGATGCTTGCTACTAGATGTTCTTCAGCAGTATTTGTAAAATAAACAGGTTTGGGATCGCTGTTAGTTGGACCTGGAGACTTGGAATTAGACAGCTTGCACTTGGTGGCACCACATGCCTTATGGTAGCAATGCCCAGCTGACCTTGCTGCAGGATGTATGAGGGTTTGGGATGCCTGTGGTGGCAGGGTTGCTGGCTGAAAACTATGATCCACCCTGGGGATCCTCCTGTGGACAGAACAAGTCTGTTTTCACTGCCATGACCATTTAGCATCTATTTTTATTTCTCAAATAAACATATGATATGCAATTTGACATATAGAGCCTTCATCGATGCACAAAGGATCCTTACTGATAGCATTCTACGGACCTCACTACTAAACTTAGAAGTAAAGTTAGGCATGGTCAGTGGTCTTTTGGCAGCAGCCCCAGGCTGTCAGCCTTATGTACATTTAAAAATATTTTTTAAAATTGATCTATTATCACAGCACACATGTTGAGGTCAGAGGACAACATGCAGGGAGTCAGTTCCATCCTTCTAACCCGTGGGTCCTGAGGACTGAACTCAGGCTGCCAGGCTTAGTGGCAAGTGCCTTACTTGTTGAGCCATCTTACTCCCTACCCCATCTCCTGCAGCACATGCCTTAAGATTCTTTATTAGAGCCATGGTTCTTAGTGGAAAAGAGCATATCTACTTTTTAGTGTTAATTTAGGATTATATGTAACAATCTGCTGTGTGCTTGACTGTCTGAATAATCTCAAGAATGCCATCTTTTCTT
>JADRCH010000112.1:375638-388693 GCA_019843965.1 Rhynchomys soricoides
TGTTTGAAGAAGCCTATGGGGGACAGGGAGTGGAATGTGGTTTGAATTTGCTTGGCACTGTGTGGCCTTGTTGGAGTAGATGTGGCTTTGTTGGAGGAAGTGTGTCACTGTAGAGGTGGGTTTGAGACCCTTCTCCTAGCTTTCTGGAGCTGTCTTCTCCTGTTTGCCTTTGGAATAGCTATTTCTCCAGTGCCATGCATGCCTAGACAAACAATGTCACGCTTCCTGCCTTGATAACAGACTGAGCCTTTGAACCTGTAAGATAGCTGCCAATTAAATGTTTTCCTTTATAAGAGTTGCCTTAGTCATGGTGTTTATTCACAGCAATGAAACCCTAACTAAGACACTCAGCTACGGGGCAGAGTTGAGGCCAGTCTGAGCTAAATGAAACCAAACAAGAGGCTGGAGAGACACACTAGCAGTTAAGAGCACCGACTGCTCTTCCAAAGGACCCAGAGATTGGTTCTCAGCACCCATATCAGGTGGCTCCCAACTGCAACTCCAGGTCCAGGAGATCTGATGCCAGTCCAACATACATGTCATACATAAATTCATATACCCATAAATAAATATAGATCTTTTTAAAAAGAGGGAGGCTCTTTCCAGTCAGTGGCACCTCTCGAGACAACTGACATAATGCCACAGGACAAGGGCAAGAAAAACCCTCTCACAGGAGGAAGAAGCAGAAGCTGGATCAGCCTGCTGCCAACACCGAGATCACCCTCAGGGCATACAGAAAGTCTGAGCTCTAGGAGGCAATAAGAAGAGCCCTGCGCCTGACATTGCATGTGGGGACTTCTCCACGGACTCTGAGTATTGAGCTAGCGACTCAAGGATTGTTGACATTGTCTACAATGCCACTAATAATGACCCTGATAAAGACCTGCATGGTGCTCATGAACAAACAGCACACAGTAACAACAGTGTCACAGTCCCATTATGTACTGCCCCTGGGCTACAGGAAGGGGACCAAGATGACCAAGAAAGAGATTTTAAACAAAACCAATCAAAGAAGATTCCCAAGAAATACAGAAAACGGGAAAAGAAAGCCCAAATCCATAGTTTCCTGAGGAGCAGTTGCAGCAGGGCCTGCTTCTGGCCTGCGCTGCCTCAAGACTGGGCCATGAGATAGAGCAAAAGCTATGTGCTAGAGAGCAAGGAGCTGGAGCTCCATATGAGCAAGATCAAATCCCAGAAGGGTGGGAAGTCGCCATCTGTAGCTCATGTAATAAAGGGGTTTCTCATTCCAGGTAATAAAAAAGGAGGCAGCAGACATGATAGCTAACAATTTAACCCCAGCACTCAGGAGGCAGAGGCAGGTGGATCTCTGTGCACTTGAGGCCAGCCTAGTCTGCATAGGAAGGGAGTTCTAGGCCAGACTAAGACCCTATCTCAAAACAAAACCTCACAAAACAAGACCCAAATAAATGTGTTCCCAAACAATGAGAGAGCTGTTTCCCATTTAGGGAAAAGTCCTTTCTACTTCCTCTTTAATAGAGCAGGCTGGCAGACAAAGAGCAGCAGAGGGTCTCGCCAAACAAACCCAACACTGCTTTCTTCAACTGCTCCAATGGATACAGGATTCTAGAAAGCAAAAGTGGCTTCTCCAGGCTGAAGAGGGACCACCCTGTCTCTTTTATCTCCTCTTCTCCACAGCTCAGCGTATGGCTGCCTACAGGTTTTCACCTCACTCTTTGCTTATTTGAAATCCAGCTACCTCACACACCCTGGGTTCAGCACTCCTGGTGCTCTCCGGTGTGCTCGCTGCCCTGCCGCCAGCTGGCTCCACCAAGGCCTCCACTTCCCCCTTGGCCCCCGTACTTCAAATGCATTCCTTGGACTCTCATTGTTTTCTACTATGGTTCTAATTACCCTGCACTGTAATTTATCTGTTTACATAGAGGCCTCCTCCACTAAACTAAACTCGTACTAGACAGGGGCCATATTGAGTCACCTCTGCCAACAAAGGCTAAGGCATCACACCTGGCTCAGCATAGACATGCCATAAAAGATTGTTGAATGAATAGGCGAGGCAGTGCCTTTGAGCTAACGTGCTACTGAGACTTCTGTTCAGTCATCATCCTTGGTCTTTCCCAGGTCTGTGTCTCTTCTTCAAGATTCTCTAAGTTATGGGTTCTCTATATAACAAGGCTCTGGTCAAACTGTCAAGCTTGAAGTGGGTGGGAACATCTCATGGACATTGTATTATAAAGAGACACGGGCTGTGGTTCTTACCCAGTACAAGACCTAGTGAGCTCCAGTTTCTGATAACCAGACCAACCTTGGGTATGTACACCAGCATGCACATGCATGCACATGTATGCACATGCATGCATAGCATTCTGCCACGGAATTATACCTCTAGTCTGAGCCAATCGAGTTCTGCCAAACCCCTAGCACAAGCCTAGCACACAAGCCTGAATAATTTTTAAAGAGTTCATCTAATAAGATCTGTCAGTCACCTGGATAGGAAAATGCCCCTTAGAAAAGGGCCTGGACTAGAATAAACCATCACACCCAGCAACCATTGTCTCCCTGTTTGCTTTAGCAGAGGTGGCAGATCATGGTCCCACAAAGCTCCCTCACTGCACCGTGACATATGGCAAGAGCGGTTTTTCCCCCCAATGTCCTTTTGGCCACAGTCCACCCTCCTCTGTAGAAGGCGCCCCACTTGACACTGTAACAAATGCTGTGCTCACTGTCCTCTTACTCACCGAGCAACTCTCAGGCCCTCTCTTTGCTTTTGTTTGTCCATTCATTTTAGAAAAGAATAATGACCCAAAGTTCAAGAATCCACAGAGCCAACCACATAGCAAAAGCAGCCTACACTCGAGGCTGACAGCTCTGGAAGATGGACATGTGGAGCCAGCGTCTCCAGCCCAGGAGGTCTCACGGGTTCACAAAGGGCAGACACACAGCATTTACAGCACAGGAACCTGCTCAGGCACAGCCAGACACAGCATGGGACTAACTCTGCCTGTGACCAGGGAAGGGTGCTCACAGATGCCAGATCATGGAGTGAAAGGATCTCAGCCCCACATCAGAATAGATGGATGTCCTATGGTCTTCCGTCTCAGCATCATTTTGAATATGTTTAACTTCCTCTTTCCAGGAGCAGGGCCTTTCCATCCTGCCACTGCCCTGTGCTCCCCCCTCCCAGTTTCTCAGTGTGATTAATCCGTAGTCTTGACTCTTGGTGACCATCTTCTATTTGATTCCCTCACAGACCCTTTCGCTCCAAACAGTCTGCAAATATACCACAGTGACCATCTCAGTTGCTGTGGTACCTGGGAACTTTTTCCTGCTTGCACTAAACCCAGCACTTAGCATTCCTCCAGAAAATTTGCTTGGCTAACACCACAGGCTGCAAGCAAGGCTTTAGTGCATGGATCTCTGTCAGGGTTTGGTCGCCATGCTGTCACTTTCCATTGGCCCTCTTTTCTCTGGGATCTACATGGATTGTAAAAATTGCTTCTGTAGCTTCACTGGCTTTGTTCTGCTGCCTCCTCTGTATCTGTCCTGACACATGTGAGTCGTACACTTCTCACTGCCGAGAGTTTCCTGGAGAGTCAGACCTTAGAGTCAGATGAGAGTAAATCAAGACAGAAAAATGTAGACTGAAGGCCAGTTCTGTCACTTGGGGCCAGTTATTAACAATGCTACCTGTTTTTGTTTTAGTAAAAGGACAAAGGCTGGGGGTTTTGCTCAATGGTGTATACCTACTATGCACAAGACCCTGGTTAAAGGAAGAGTTAGGTGTGCTTTAATCTATAGGTGCATCTAGAAAATTGTTAGGGACATAGACTCACACTCAGTTCCAGCTGTGAGCAGTAGGGTCGGCTTCCTGCCGTGGAACATCCAGAGACCCTGTCCTCACCTGGCAGGAAAACAAAGGAAGATTTGTGAAATGGTCCAGAGCAGAGAACTTACAAGGAAGGCATGTCTGGAGGATAAATGGCACATCCAGGAGCGAGAGATGGCAAAAACTTACTGTGAGGTCAATTTTAGAGGAAGCAGAGTGGAGTCAGAGAAGATGGGTCATCCATGATGGTCTCTGTCTAGCTCATGAGCTCCAGGGGAAGGGGGTGTCAGCACAACGGGCCAGGAGGCTCAAAGCCTTGGGGACTTGATGACCAGTTTAAGACAACCTTGGAGCATAACAAGACAGACACCATGTGGGGACAGAACTCTCTCGAGCACAGCCCTGGATTTATTCCCACAGGCCGTAAAAAGACCCAGGATAGGGCTGGAGTTATTTGCTGGGTTAGTCATTACTACAGAGATTAGGGTAAGAAAATACAGGAGTGCCTGGACTCTCTCATTGAGGACTCAATCATTTCACATGATTGGCAGGTCTGAAAGGAATTGACTCAGCAGAGGGGGTTTTTGAAGCTGTCAGATCTGGGTTCCGTTTCTGCTCTGGCACTTGCTAGCTGTATGCCTGGTTGTTTTGTTGTTGTTGTTTTAAGTTTTTTAAGTTTTCTCAAGATCAGAGGGCTCAGTTCAGAGGCAGGCGACACAGGATAAATGCTCATCCTAGACGGACCTTTGGATCCCTTCACACCTTAGTCTCTGACCATAAGATGTGACGGTCTCCTGCCTATTCTCACCATGAAGTTGTCTTTCAGAGGACTCCAGGGCAGGGGCTGTACCGACTCCATATACACAGGAAGAACTCATGGTTGGCCCCATTTTCCTTTGTCTATTGAAGCTAAATATTTGAAATGCAAAACACTTTCCGCCAGCATTGTGTTTGATGGTCTTAGCCTTTGCTCACTGAACCCCCACCTGTCTCCCTTGTGTTACGTTTCTGTGTCCCATCACCAGGGATGTGTAGTGAGGCCCAGGCACACCATCCTCAGCAGAGAAGTGAGCTAGATAGGAGTTGGGTATCCATAGTGGACTTGTAAGTCAGATCCAGGCATATGCACACACTTGGGAGGTAGAGGCAGGAGGCTCAGGGGTTCAAAGTCATTTTCAGATGACCTTGAACTGACCTCGAATGAGTTCAAGGCTAGTCTGGGCTAGATGAGACCATGTCCCTAAATATTCACAAAACAAAAACAAACCAAACAAAAAAATCAAACGGACAGAGAAGAAAAAAAAAATGAAAAAGAAGAGATATTCAAGATTTAGCCAAGGGTGAGTCCATGACCATCATGGTGAGGCATATGGCAGCAGCAAGCAGGCAGGCAGGTCACTGGAGTAGAAACTGAGAACTTACATCTGATCTACAAGTAGGAGGCAGAAACAGAGAGCTAGCTAGAAACAGCTTGGGCTTTTGAAACCTGAAAGTCCACCCCCAATGACACACTTCCTTCCACAAGGCCACATTTCCTAATTCTATTCAAATAGTTTCACCAGCTGAGGTCCAAGTTTTCAAATATATAGGGGCTGTTGTCATTCAGACCCTCACACCAAGATAAATTGGAAACACATCCACACAAAGATATGCACATGGATTTTCATTGTGGAACTCATGAGAGCCAGGAAGTGCCATGGCTCATGTGTCCATTAAACAGTGGCTAGATAAACAAAATGGAGCATGTCATATAATAGAATATCCTATAAAAAGAAAAAGAAAAAGAAAAAAATGGGCTACAGGGGTGGACCAGTGGTTAAAAGCACTTCCTACTCTTTCAGAAGACCTGAGTTTGGTCCCCAGGGCGTTTTCAGAGTCATTAGGCCATGAGGGTTATGACCACTCAGTTCCTTGATAAGACAGGGTGTTACTGGGAAGAAGTGAAAGGGGGGGATTGGGGAAGTAGGTCACAGTGGAATTGTCCTTGTGGGCTATATTTAGCTCTGGCCCTTTCCTGTATTCTCCCCCAACCCCATGCCTTGATATAAACCGTGTTTACTAGCCCCAGCCCCAAACACACACCATGATGATGATGGAGTTCTATAAAACCAAATAACTGTTTTCTCTTTTAAATTTCTTAAGTATTTGGTCATAAACTTCAGAAGACCTAACTAAAGCAGTGGGGTTTTAACTAGAAGGCAGCAGGCTTCCTCCACAGCATAGCCATGGCTGCCCCTCGTCTGCAGCCACATCTGCAGTGTCACCAGGGATTCTGGCATGTGGGCCACATGAAAGTATAAATACACAGAGAGAGAGAGAGAGAGAGAGAGAGAGAGAGAGAGAGATGGGAGCACTTATACACACACACAGAGGTGGGAGCACACTCATACACATACACAGAGGTGGGAGCACTCATACACATATAAAGAGGTGGGTGCACACTCATATACACAGAGGTGGGAGTACACTCACACACATATACAGAGGTGGGAGCACTCATACACATATAAAGAGGTGGGTGCACACTCATATACACAGAGGTGGGTGCACACTCACACACAGAGAGGTAATTTTCTTGAAATCAAGCTCAGATGTGGAGTCATTTTGTAGGAGACCTTGGATAAGCAGATAAGCATCACTTAACTTCCTTTCATGTCCTTTGTGTCTAATACAGAGGGAACTCTGTCTCTTATCAGTCTTTGGAAATAGCTCAAGTACAAGTGGTCCAGGCATTCCAATCTCAAGGAGAAGGCTGTTGGGATTGCTGGCCAACACCTCTCATCTCAGCAGCAGGGTGGAGGGGAACCAGGACCGGAGTTCAAGGCCATTGTGGGCCCCATAGGATTTCAAAAGAGAGGTGTGGTAAATACTGCCCCTCCCTCCTCCTGGGAAAGTATCAAGTTACTATGGATGTATAAATATGTATAAGGGGAAGCCAAACAATGAACTCTGAGATTGTCTGAATGTGAGGTCATGGTGCAAATACTGAGGTTAAGACTGGAGGGCTGGGGCTGGAGAGATGGCTCAGCAGTTAAGAGCACTGACTGCTCTTCCAAAGGTCATGAGTTCAATTCCCAGCAACCACATGGTGGCTCACAACCATCTGTAATGAGATCTGATGCCCTCTTCTGGTGTGTCTGAAGAGAGCTACAGTGTACTTACATATAATAAATAAATAAATCTAAAAAAAAAAAAAAAGACTGAAGGCTGTATTAGTAACTGATTCTAAAGGATCCCGTGTGCTAAGGGAAGAAATTTAACTTGATCTTGTTGGCAGCAACAAGTTCTCATTTTAAAGGAAGAAGAGAATGGGATCAGAGATCTGTGTGTGTGTGTGTGTGTGTGTGTGTGTGTTGTGTGTGTAAACCTTTTGTTGATTCTTTGTGAATTTCACATTATTCATCCCAATCCTACTTGTCACCCATTCTTTTGTACCCACTCTCCACCTCTTTATCCTCCCCACAAAAGAATAAAAATATCTTTATGGAATAGTGTGTCACAGTGTGTACCACAGTATACCCTTCGTCCACATGGTCTGGTACGAGGCCTCTAGCTTCTGCTACTCTGTCAACACTGGGGCTCCTCTCAGATATCCTGTTGTTGCCCTGTGATGTGGAGATCCTGCAGGGTTGGATCTGCAGGGTTGGCTTCTTCATGTGCTCCAGCAGCTCATAGATGGGGTAGATGTTGGGTGGGTCAACTCAAAGCCTTGGATCTGGGCCTAGGTGGTTGCTGAGTTGGTCAGCCTGCCAATTCTCCCACACCCACACCACCAGGGCAAGCTCTCCAGCACAGCCCCAGCTAGCTCACCCAATGCCATAGCCAGCAGAAGTAGAGCCAGGTCTCCCACTCTCACACCCTCCAGGGCAACTCTCGCAGACAAGTGGTAAGGCAGCTCTCCCATGCTCACCGGCTTGAGACCAGGTCTACTGTGCTGCCAAGGTGAGGTGAGAGCTCACTCTCCAGTTGCTTCTTTTTATTTTTGTTTTGTTGTTGTTGTTGTTTTAGTGTATGTATGTATGTATGTATGTATGTATGTATGTATTTGTTTGTTTATTTGTGTTCATGGGTACACATGTGCCATGGCTTATGTGCAGAAGTCAGAGGACAACTTGGGGGAGTTAGTTCTCTTCTTCTACCTCCATCCCTGGGGTAGTTTACATCTGTCACCATCCAGACCAGGACATTGACAAGGTGGAATGCTTGGATATCTTATATATTTGTGTTCCAAAAACTACACAGATCACGACGCTGTTAATTCAAATAAACAGCAAGGACAGGCTTAGAGAGAGGAGATGTGTGTGCCCGTATGTGCGCACCACAGTGAGTACGTGGGGGTCAGAGGACAGCACCTGGGAAGTGATTTTCTCTTTCTGTCACGTGACTTCTGGGGATTAAACCCAGATGTCAGGCTTGGCAGCAAGCGCCTTTGTGTATGTGTGTGTTTGTGTGAGAGTATGCTGGCACTTTGTTCCAGCCATCCAATCTGTGTGCATGTACACGTGTAATGCTTGTCTGGGTGTGTGTTGGAGCTTGCTCCATCCACCAATGTGTGTATTTATGTATATACATGTATGTTAGCTTTGCCCTAACCATTCAATGTGTGAATGTGTATATGTCTGTAATTCTGTATGCATGTAGGTATGCAAATATATATGTATGTATGTGTGCATGCATGCATTCATGTACGTATGTATGTGTGCATGTATGTATATATTTGTATGTATGAAGTTATTGGACTCTACCTTTTGTTTCATCTACTCTGTGTGTGTGTGTGTTTTCTCTTTTTTCTTCTCTTTCTTGCTGGCCCCAAGGAATTAAAAGAATTCAGAGTTTTTGCTGGCCACAGGGAGTGCCAGCCCCAGTAAATTAAGCTTTGTTCCTTCAGAGAAAAAAATCTGCTGAGTAATTTCTCTAATGGCTGGCTGCCATTGGCAGCAGCCCTTATCAGTATCTGGACTGACCCTGTCAGCCGTTCTCAACACCAATCCCCCCATCGGCTGCCTGCCTTAGTTTACCCTCTGGTGTCAAAGCTGGTCTTCGGCATACACACACACACACACACACACACACACATAAACACACCATGTATACACACTTCTAAAACAAATTAATGAAAACATCAGAAACCCAATTCAAACTACTTAGCACAAAGAGAAATATGTTACTAGACACAGGAACTCAAAGACAGGGTTCTATCAGGTGACTGGAGGCACCAGGAACTCATGTTCAGGGTCATGAACATGCTCAGAATTCTCTGAGCTCCCAATGCTTCCTCCACTTCTCTGGCCACAAATGCAAGAGAGGGCCTCTGACAGTTGCCAGTTTTTATATGTAACACATTTGGTCCCTCAGAGAGACATTTAGTCTCCGTTCTAAATCCCGAGGGAGGTCTGAGATGTAGCTCCATGGTAGAGTGCTGACTAAGCATGTGCAAGGCCTTGGGTTGTGTCTGTAAGTTTAGAAGGGGAAAGCATTGGTTAAAGCTGAGTGTGGTGGCACACAGCTGCAATCTTAGTTCTCCAAAGGTGAAGGCAAAAAGAACAGCACATCTGAAGCCAGCTTGTGCTTCCTAGAGAGACACTGATTCAAAACAAAAACAAAACAAAAAAAAAAAAAAAAAGGAGAGGAGCAATCGGTTCATCAACAGTGAATCATTCAACCCAGGAGAAAAGGAACTGGAAAAGGGGTGTCATGCAGTAGAACCTCACCCATTCAGGAAGATGTCTTTTCAAAAGATGCCCATCAGTCCAATGGGGTAGACGTTGAACTCAGAGGATACAGACTAGAGCAGTGGCGCTTCACCTCGGCTTTTCATAGAAATCGCTTGGAAACCCTTATAGTATTGTGGTGGTATACACCAGAGAAGATTTCTTGGAAATGGGTTTAAGCCAATAGAAAGACTTTATTGGGGCTGGAGAGGTGGCTCAGTGGTTAAGAGCACTGACTGCTCTTCCAGAGGTTCTAAGTTCAATTCCCAGCAAACACATGGTGGTTCACAACCACCTGTAATGGGATTGGATGCTCTCTTCTGGTGTGTCTGAACATAGCAACAGTACTCATTAAATAAAAAAATTTAAAAAAAAAAAAAGAAGAAGAAGAAGAAGAAGAAGAAGAAGAAGAAGAAGAAGAAGAAAAAGAAAAGAAAAGAAAGACTTTATTGGCTGACTTGTGACTACTCTGGGTGTTTAGATCCTAGTATAGTCCCAAGCCTTTTTCAGGGTGAGCTTTTAAGCACAAAAACTGTGTCCTGGGTTGACAGGCTTCAGTTAACAAGAACAGTTAGCCAGAGCAGAGCTACAGAAGCCAAAAAGCAAGGTTAGTGCATTTAAGGACTTTCCAAGAACTATGGACTTTGGTGGATTAGGCCTTTCTTTGGTGGATTTAGCAGGTGGTGTTGTCTACATGCTGAGTTTTACAGCCTGAATGGTACTTCCATCATGGAGTCAGTTATGCTCAGGCCTGCTACAATCACATTCTGACCCCTGAATCCCATCTAACGTTTCTGACTTTATTGTCTGAGATGTGGCCTAAACAGTCATCTTTTGCTGTGGCTTTTAGGATAGAGTGTCAGCGCTGGAGAGACAGTTCAGTGGGTAGGAGCTTGTGTCAGTTAGGGTTTCCTTTGCTGTGATACAACACCATGTCCAAAAGGAGGTCAAGGAGGAATGATTATTTAGTTTATAGCTTGTAGTCTATCATCTAGGGAAGTCAGGGAAGGGGTTAAAGGTAGGAACCTGGAGGCAGGAACTGAGGCAGAGGCTATAGACTGACTGGTTTGCTCCTCACAGGTTGCTCAGTCTACCTTCCTGTAGCAGCCATCACTACCAGCCCAGGGTGGCATTCTCACAGTAAGCTGGGCCCTCCCACATCAAACATCAATCAGGAAAATGCACCACAGGCTGCCCTGGTGGGACTGTCACAACTGAGGTCCCTCTTTTAAAATGTCTCTAGTTTGTATTAAGTTGACATAAAATCAGCCAGCACAGAGCACTTTCCTCCAAGTCTCACCATCTAAGGTCAATCCTCAGGACCTACATTGTAGAAGGAAAAACCAACTCCTGCAAACTATCCTTTATTTCTACACACACACACACACACACACACACACACACACGGGCGCACACATACCACATAATACAATAATAAAAAAATAAAATAAAAAGACAGAGTCTAACTGTGTAGCTCAGTCTGGCCTGAAGCTTGTGATCCTCCTGCCTCAGCCTCCCAAGTGCTGGGATTACAAGCACTTGTCACCATGTCCAGTTCTGAACTACATTTTTAAAAAAATACTATTCTTCTTCATTTTTATTTTATAGGTATGAGTGTTTTGCCTACATCTATATCAGTATAGTGTGTGTGTATGTGTGTGTGTGTGTTGTCTATGGAGACCAGAAAAGGGTGCCAGATCCCCTGGAACTAGGCTTAGAGACTGTTGTGAACCACTGAGAGGATTCTGGGAATCAAACCTGGATCTTCTGAAGGAGCCATCATTTTAACTGCTCAGCCAACTCTCCAACCCTTCTGGACCACATTTTAAAACCAATTGCCAAGCACCAAGGACAGGATGCTAGGTGCTAACAGCCTTGCTTAGTTCAGCAAATGACAAATGCAGCAGCCCAGGTGCTGGTTCCTTAATCAGTGGGAAATAGGTTTCTAAGCCTAGTCAAGCCCATTCTTGAACATCTATCGCCGGAGCAGTAGGCTTCTGCCACACTTACCAAGTAGCCAGAGCCACTCTTGCAGACACTCAGCGGGTGACTTCCTGTTTCATTTCAGGAACACTTGTGTGATTGGGTAAATGTCTTCGAGTAAAGATACCGAGATTCTGGTTCCCATGCCTGTAAAAATGACCGAAGGATGGAAAGGCATGGTGGCACGCCCCTGTAAGCAAGAGGATTGTGAATTCAAGGTTAGCCTGGGCTACATAGCAAGATCCTACCTCAACAATACCTACCAGTTCTAGTGTTTTTATGTGTGTATATATGTATGTATACATGGAATCCCTGGATCATAAGATAATGCTTCTTTCTTTTTCTTTTTTAAAAAGAATCAGTAAAAACTGCTAAATTTGTTTTAACTTAAGCAATGGAAAATAAGAATCAAAATAGACAGCTTGATTCAACAGGAAAATCATGTCTGATCTTCCTCTTCCAGAAGTTTTTCTTTAGCTTATGATAAAATAGTGATTAAAAACAGTTGGGATGTAGTTCATCTTGCCTAACACGCACCAACCCCTTGGTTCAAGTCCCAGTGTTAAATAAACAAGATGTGGCTTTGCACACCTATAATCCCAGCATTTAGAAGGTGGAGGCAGGAGGATCAGAATTCAAGCTACGTAGGGAGTTGGAGGTCAGCTTGATCTACAGAGATCCAGTGTCAGAAAAAAATAATTAAAGCTTCAGGTTTTATTCATTTATTTATATAAATTTTTGTCCATTTGCTTTTGAATCAGGGTTTTGCTATATAGCCCAGGCTGTCAATCCTTCTTCCTGCCTCCTGGGATTGCTTTGCTGTGGGTTGCTCTGCTTTGTTTTTTTCAATTTGAATTTTTTATTTGTTTTTGGTTTTTTGAGACAGGGTTTCTCTGTGTAGCCCTGGCTGTCCTCAAACTCAAAAATCCACCTGCTTCTGCCTCCCGAGTGCTGGGATTAAAGGCGTGCGCCACCACTGCCCGGCTATTTGAGTTTTTTTTTTTTTTTAATTAAAAACATCCTTTCTTCATATTAACATACGAAGCTTACCATCTCGACCTTTTTGTTTCCTATTTGTTTTCTGACAGACTCTTGCTATGTAGCTTTAGCTAGATGGACTAGGTTGGTCTTAAACACTTGGTGATCTTGCCTGTTTCTCAAATGCCAGTATAACTGGTGTGTGCTGCCACACTAGGCTCTATCTTGAACAATTTCTTCCTCCTCTTCCTCTTCCTCCTTCTGTTTATTTGTTTTGGTTTTGGTTTTTTGAGACAGGGTTTCTCTGGTTATCCTTGGCTGTCCTGGAACTCATTCTGTAGACCAGGTTGCCCTCAAACTCAGAATCCCCCTGCCTCTACCTCCCAATTGTAGGATTAAAGGCATTTGCCACCATCACCTGGCTTAATACACAACTTTTTAATGAGAATAAAAATGGGAAGAGTTGAGTATGTGGGGGAAAAAAACCCAAGAGCTGAGCAGGTATGCGGAGCAGGTGTGCTGAGCAGGTGTGCTGAGCTGGTGTACTGAGCAGGTGTGCTGAGCTGGTGTACTGAGCAGGT
>JADRCH010000112.1:396284-407254 GCA_019843965.1 Rhynchomys soricoides
CACACACACTCACACACACACTCACACACACACTCACACACACACTCACACACCATGCATGGGAAGGTCAGAGGACCGCTTACAGGAGTTGTTATTTCCTTCTACCGAGTTTGTCCTTGGAATTGGACTCAGGTTATCGGGGTTGGCAACAGGTGCCTTTATCCACTGATCCTTCTCATTGGCCCTCTCCACGTGCTTAGTTTTTTAAGTTTTATTTGATGTTACTCCTGTTCTACCAGCACATAGGTCTGTGTGCACCTGTGTGCCGTGCCCAAGGAGGCCAGAAGAGAGCATCAGATTCCCCTAGGACTCAAGTTAGGGATGCAGTGGTCCACTGTGTGGGTGGTAGAAATAGAACCTGTGTCCTCTGGAAGAGCACCCTGTGCTCTCAACCACTGGGCCACCGTCACTTTAGTCTAACCTTTGGTATTTGAGCCTACTGAGCTCACAGTCTTCCTTCGGTTTTATCCACAGAGCCATCTCTCAAGTCTGGCATTAGTTGTATTGAGTTCTCTCTTGAAGCCTCTTCCCTCAGCTTCTGTAACCCTATGATGCCTGCCTCCCCCTCCTGTCTTCTTTCTTAGGGATCAGTCCTGACTAGCCCGTCTCCATCTACACACACACTCTTCCCGGGCAATTTTACCCATAGCTTCAACTTCTACTAACTGCCTTTTGCCTGAAAGACCTCAGAGCTTCTACCTCCAGTTGCAGCAGATGTGGCCCCCACCTATTCTCTTCTTATTCTCCAGGAACATCAGGATGGTTTGAAACGGGCTTCATGGCCACCCAAAAGAGAGTCCCGCTTCCCAAAAGTCCCTTGCAGCTAAGAATGGCTATGTAACTGTACTGGAATCCAGACATGGTATGAAACATCACTGTTGAGGGCAGTATCTTAGGGACAGCTGGTCAGTCAGAGAGAAGGAACTGGAGGGTCTATGAAACTCCTTTTTTTTTTGGATTTTTGAAACAAGGTTTCTCTGTAGAGCCCTGGCTGCCCTGGAACTCCCTCTATAGACCAGGCTGGCCTCGAACTCAGAAATCCACCTGCCTCTGCCTCCCAAGTGCTGGGAAATGTCATGTCTTTTTTAAACCACCTTCCACCTTATTTTTTGAGGTAGGGGCTCTCACTGAACCTGGAGCTCTCTAATTGGCTGGTTGAGTGGCCAGTGAGTTCCTGGGACCCACCTGTCTCCACCTCCCCAATGCTAGGGATAGAGGATGCATGCCTTCATACCCGGCTTTTAGGTGAATGTTAGGGATCTGAACTCAGGTCCCCGTGTGTGTGTGGGAAGTACTTTACTGAGCATCTCTCAACCTTTCTCCTACTTCTCACAATGTGTCCCAGTCTGGCCTCTGACTCTTGACCCTCCTGCCTACATCTCCTGAGAGCTGGAGTTATAGGCATGCACCAGCTCATCTTTCTGATTTTTCTAGAAGACAAAAATAGATTTTCAGGTAAAATAAGATAAAACAATAATTTCTTAAATGTTTGTAAATCTTTACTTCTAAGATCCAAATGGAATAAATCTTGGCCATATGGATCATGTCAATCATCAATCAAAGGTCTATTCCACACAAACTTGAACAATTCATCTGGAAAGGCTTCATGAGTGGATGTGCTGTGCCCTTGCCTTGGCCTTTGGTGGTCAGAGTCGAGGAAGCTGCCCTCAGATCACTGTCCCTCATTTCAGCACTATAGACATGTTAGAACAGATAACTGCTCCCTGTGACAAACTTTCTTGGTATTTCAGTGCATCTCTGCCAGCTAGGAGCCAATGGCATCCTCTTAACTATGACAGTGTGGCACTGCCAAGTCTCTTCCTGGCAGGGGAGGGAGCAGGAGCTGCTGACCTAAGTGGGCCATCTTAACCAATTCACACAACTTCCTGAATGGCATGCAACCTACTCAGATGCC
The DNA here is from genome assembly GCA_019843965.1 of Rhynchomys soricoides. Lineage (NCBI taxonomy): Eukaryota > Metazoa > Chordata > Mammalia > Rodentia > Muridae > Rhynchomys > Rhynchomys soricoides. Next base: position 398,200 of record JADRCH010000112.1, read on the forward strand.
AAGATAAGGAAGGTTCTGGAAATCACAATGACTGCAAAATATTTAATAGTAAAATTGGTATTGGGGAGTGAATCAAGAAGAAATCTTTTTCAACACATTTTATGATATAAAAGAAAATGATTTTAAATAATAGGAGAGAGCTGGGCATGGTAACACATACTTATAATCCCAGCACACAGGAAGCAGAGGCAGGCAGATTTCTGTGAGTTCGAGGCCAACCTGGTCTGCATATCTTCTTAGTGAGCTCCAGGCCAGCGAGAGTTAGAGTGAGAAGACCCTGTCTCAAAAAAAAAAAAAAAAAAAAATCATTTAGTATGTATAATTTGACAGAATTTCCAAAATGTAAAATCAGAGGAAATGGAAATGGGACAAAACCACACCGGAGATTATTGAATGTAGAAAAGGTTAGGTTTCCCTGCTCTCCCTGCCAGACAGAGTTTCCCTATGTATGTCTGTCCTGGAACTCACTCTGTAGACCCGGCTGGCCTCCTCAAGCTTAGAGATCTGCCTGCTTCTGCCTCCTGAGTGCTGGGATCAAAGGTGTGGACCACCACTGTCAGCTTTGAGAAAAGCATTGAGGCAGGAAAGACAGTGTGTTGTTTGTGGCATTCACCTCAAGAACACACTGGAATCACCTACAGTTTCATTCCTGGGTGCTGGGGCTCCAGCTTCGGGGCTGAATAGAGCACCAGAAGCTGGGTTTCTGCAGCCACCACAGGGAAGTCACAAAAACTCAGGAAGCAACAGACCACTGGCAATGAGGAGAGCAACAAGATTCCAGAAAGAAAGTGAGCAGGTTTGTGAGGAGCTGCCCAGAGGACTTTCTGAGCTGGAGAGAGGAGTGACTGAGGCAGAGGCTTGGAGGTGGTTCCCCAGAGGAGAGAGCCCAGCAGCCTGGAGCCCCAGTCCTTATAGGATTTCTCTCAACTGCTCAGCAAGGAATCAACAAGCATGTGTGTGGCCATGAGAGCAAGCTACTCAAGGCCAGGGAAAGAGCCACCTGCAGGATTAACCAAATCAGTGCCAGGACTGACACAAAGCCAGGGCAGCTCCTGCCAGATTAGACATCAGAGTTCACGAGCTGGGTAAACTGTTCAGGATGGTCTTGCCTCAGTGGTGGGCATGACTAAGCTGCAACGGAATGTTCACTCCTTATCATAAAGATGTTCACAATCATAAAGATTATGTGTAGGTTCGGTGTTTATCTGACAAGCAATGTAAGATTAGCAGGCTCTTGAAAAACCGAAACCAAAAAAAAAAAAAAAAAAGATTAACAGGCATACGGAGGCAGAACGAAGAGACAATATAGAATTGGGAGAAAGTATTTGCAGGTAGCATTTGATAAGAGGTCAATATTTACAAAGCATAAGCCGGGCAGTGGTGGCGCACGCCTTTAATTCCAGCACTCGGGAGGCAGAGGCAGGCAGATTTCTGAGTTTGAGGCCAGCCTGGTCTACAGAGTGAGTTCTAGGACAGCCAGGGCTACACAGAGAAACCCTGTCTCGGAAAACCAAAAACAAACAAACAAACAAACAAAAAAAAAAAAACAACAAAGCATAAGGCGTCTAGGCAGAGGAACTGAAGCCACAATCTTGTTTACATAGAGTCCCATTCCCAACTGAAACAACCTGACTCACAGAAGCAGAAGGGAGAAGGGAGGACTCCTGGGCTGTGGGTTGGAGAGAGATGGGAGCTGTGGCTAACGGGTAGAAAACTGGAGTCAGACAGAAGAAATCAGTAACAATGTAACCAATGTGTGCATAGCTTAGTTCAATCATTGGAGTTGTGTACAATGAGGCAAACAGAAAGATGAAAAGTTACAGGGACGTGGGAGGAGACTGAGGCCCTGAGTCTGGGATAAAATTAGCCACAGGGATGTTGTCTTCCTACAAAGATCTCCAACAAGCTAGCCCGGTAGCATGGTGGTGGTGGAGCACACCTTTAGTCTCTGCACTCCAGAGGCAGAACCAGGCAGATCACTGTGAGTTTGAGGCCAGCTTGCTTGACATGGTGGGTTTCAGGTCAGCCAGGCTATACAGTGAGACTTTGTCTCAATATAACACAGAACAAACAAACAACCAAGCTAGAGACTGGTAAAATCATACAGCTGCTAAGGCACTTGTCACCAAGCCTGGTAATCTGAGTTTAACCCTTGGAACCCAAACAGTGGAAAGTTGTAATTCTTTTTGAAATGACAACTTTGAATAACTATAACTTGGAAAATCACAAAAACCCATCTGTAAAGACACCAAAGTGAAACTCTCTTGGGGTCTCAAGACTTAAGAGTATAGTGTCCTTTCTTAACTCTCTGAGTCTCGTTGTCTCTGCTCTCTCCCTCTTCCTCTCAAAGCTCATGTCTAGATACAAAAGGCACAATAGTCCTTACCTTTTTTTTTTTTTTTTTGAGACAGGGTCTTACTTACTATGTAGACCTGGCTTGCCTCAAACTAACAGAGATCTCCCAGCCTCTGCCTCCTGAGTGCTAGGACTAAAGATTTGCACATCATACCCACCCTTACCCCTTACCTTAATAAATTTGATAACATAACTTCATTCTGAGTTTTCATGAAGTCTATTTCTGTGTTATAGTCAAGAATCCAATTTGAGGGACTGGGTTAGGAAAACTGGGTGCTCTTCCAGAGGACTTGGGATCAGTTCTCAGCACCCACTTGATTCCTCACTACTTCTGTAATTCCAGGTCCCGGGATCTGATGCCTTCTGGTCTCCGTAGGCACCAGGCACGCGCATGGTTTAAATACATACCCACAAGCAAAACACTAGGTTTTTAAATGTTTGCTTTGTTTTTAATTATTTTATGTGCTTGGATGTTTTGTCTGCATGTATGTATGTGCACCATGTGTGTGCATGTCCCTCAGGATGTACTCTGCCACTGACCTACATCTCCAGCCATTGTTTTCTTGGGACTAGCTCTCTCTACTCCAGGCTGGCCTTGATCCTTTGGCCTCAGCCTCCTAATACTCTACCATGCTGGGCTTGGGGCCACTGTGTAGGACTCCTGAATCTTTTAGCTGAAGCACTGGAGAAGGAGGCTGCCCAGGGCCCACCACACTCAAGTTGTGTTATGATGATCTCTTCACCTGCTGGTTCCTGCAAGGGCTCTGTGGATTTCCACTGACTGGACCATGTTAAAGGCAGCCCTCACCATCAGAAGAAACCTCGTGTGCACAGGGGTAGGTGCAAATTTACCAATGGTCCAGCGATCAGATTTTCTATAGTTCAGAATTTGGCCTCCCAGAGCTGAGCTACTCAAGGCCCCAGAGAACAGAACTGAAATATTAGGAGAGGTCAAAATGATTGATCACTCGGAATGCCACAGGAACAAAGCCAGGAGATGCCAAAGCGTCTGGAGAGTTTTACTTCCTTCAAGAGCTGGTGATAAATAATGTGTGTCCGCGTCATCAACATAGCAGTGAGATCTTTTTTTAAACGCAAAAAGGTTTCCAGAAACGTTTTGGCTTGCTAAGAGGTCTTGATGGTTTTAAATGCCTCCACCTTTCCTTGGCCTTGGCACATGACTCATGTGCGTAGAAGCAATCTCTCTCAACCTAAAGTCTGAGCTCTTGCTGGCCTTGAAGAAAGACTTCCTGCTCGGGCCTAATGTTAGCTTCCGTTGGTGACTGGACGGTAGGACAGGGTTAAATAGATGGCCGTGTAGGTGGGTAAGTAGGAGGACTAACGTGCAGATAAATGGGCGCACTGGTGGGCCGGCTTGGGTGTGAAGGGGCTACGGCCAACCCTGGGCTTTGCACATCACTAGATACCTTTGACAGCTGATGAATATCTGATGACAAGGCTGGGTTGGCAAGTAGGTGGAAAAATTCCCTAGCCTTCTACTCCCTCCTGACCAAAGTCTTTATGTTTTGTTCTTGGTTTTCTGAGAGAAAGGTTTATGCAGCCCATTTTGACCTCCCAAATGTGATTCTCCTGCCTCAGTTTCTCAGGTACTGGGATTACAGGCTTGAGGTACTAGGCCTAGCCCTGGTTTTCTTCTCCTCTAAAAGAGAGTCTCAGTCTGCAGTCTAGGCTAAACTAGAGCTGACTATAGACCTGATGGGCCTAGAACTGGCGATCCTCCGGCTCTGCCTGGTGAGTGCTGGGAACACAGGCAAGCTCCACCCCCTCCAGCCCTGTCTTCCGGAACAGATGCTGTACTTTGTATTCCTAGCCAACTGGCCTATTGTCTTTTTGAATCCCCAAGAGGGTGGAAATCAAGCCATGTGGTTGCATTGCCCTCTGGTGGTCATAAGGCCATTTCTATGAATTTTCTTGAACTGATTTTCCCATTGTTCTTCCAAACTCCACCCCAACCCCTGGCTCAGACACAACCTCCATAAGGGCAAATCTCTCAGTCTGTTTGCTCATTGCTCTATATTCAGCACCTGGAATAGTGCCTAGCATCCACGGAAGGAGTGAAGAACCACTGTGTTGATATGTAACCTCCAGCGATGCTCTTAGCTTCATAAGCCAGTTTCATTGTGGGTAACATGGGGATGTTGACACTGCACCCCTCCCCCATCATTAACTGAGGGATGGGACCTACATGTTTGGGACCAGAGAACTCAGTCCCTGCTTCTTCTCTTCTGGTCCTCCAGGTGCACTGATGATGTCACAGAGGATAGTCACCTTCACTTAGCAAGTCAATTCGGCCATGTGTCAAATGGGTTTCACACTAGACATGGGGCAGCCTTGAGAAATACTCTAGCCCTAGACCCAGGCTGAATGGGAAACCAACCACCAAGTGGAAGGGGAGATTCCTCTTTTGCCATCTCTTGCCTCCAGCCCCCTGAGCCACACCTAGCCTCCATCTGCCTCCTGAGCCCTCCCTCCAAAAGATTCTAGCCTCTACCCCAGCAGTTCTCAACCTGTGGGTTATGACCCCTTTGGCGTTTGAACAACCACAAGGACCCCTTTCACAGGGGTCCCACATCAGATATCCTACAGAGATTCATAATGATAGTAAAATTACAGTTAGGAAGTAGCAACAAGAATAATTTAATAGTTGAAGTCACCACAACATGGGGAACTGCATTAAAGGGTCCCAGCAATTGGAAGGTTGAGGACCACTGCTCTACCCACACTGGTGCCTGCTCCACTGGCAAGACCACATTCAACCTTTCCAGGCAGCTTCCTTACAACTCCCTTCAGCCACCCTGCCCCTCTCCACATGCATCCTTCTTCAGGGGACAGAATCTGCATTGAAAACGGGCTTAGCTTATTTTCTACCTGGAGTCTGATTGTTCTTGGGACAGAGTCCAAACCCTCTGACCTGCCATTTTGTGGTTTGGAGCCAGCCCATCCCCTAGTCATCTTGTTTTCCAGGGCCCAGCTTCAACCATTTCAGCACACAAAGCAAGCCATTACCTTCCTCTGGGCCTCTGCCCATGTAGCTGCCTCTATCTGGAAACTGGTACCTCCCTCTCTGCTGCAAAGAGGATGTACTGCTTTGGCTTGCCTAGAATCTATTTGCTTTCCTCCGGTAATGAAATCCCCTCCCAGGTCACAGATTTCAGAGAATCTTGGAAGGGCCTATCCGTTTCTGAGTTCAAAATTGAACTTAAAATTCAGCCTGACAGAGTTCCTTAAAAAATAATTGCAGCACTATACAGGCATCATGGCTTATACTGGTCTCCCAACACTTGAGAGGTGAAGGCTTAGGGATTAGTAGCTCAAGGACAGCCTTGGCTACACAGTGAGTTCCAGGCCAGCCTGGACTATGTGAGCTAATGAGACATTATATCTAAAAGCAATAAGAAAGCAGCAATTCTGTGGAGAAGACATGTGCAGGGTGCAGGGTGCAGGGTGCAGGGTGCTCCAGCTGGATGCAGTCAATTTCCTCTGTCTGCTCCAGCCTCACTCACTCACTAATTTTAGATTCTAGAGCATTGGGTCTCCTAAAGCTCATTCCTCACTGCTGCCCCTTTCAGCTTCAATACCACCCACAATTCCAGATTTAGGACTTTCTGGTTACCAGAGCTCGCTTCCCCTCACCTCTACTTGGGGCTCACATTTCCTGCACTGATACCCGGCAGTGCCCAGTTCTGCAGGGACTCAGTTCTTCCTCTTTAGAAGTGAGGAGTTAGAGCTTTTAAAGACCAAGTTCTCTGAGATTGGACCACTTTGCTAAGAGCATTCATGCTGCCCCTGGAGGAAGGACAGGACCAGGAGGGGGTGAGAGACAATGGGTGTTATCCCATGTGGCACATCTAGGCTGTGTCCATGAGAATGGCCCCCTTGGTTCAGAACATTGGCCAGATCTGTCCAGTATCTCTGCCAAGTAAATTTCTGCCTCCTGATGCACCACCTGCCAAGGGCAGGGGCATGAATGATGCAGGCCTTGGTCTGTTAGATTCCAGACTGTGCAATGTGCTTAGTATTTGCCTTTCCACCTCTCTCCTAAGCGACACTGGGTAGGAAATGGGGTCTTTGTGGCCAAAGGGGAGAAGTGGGCTCTGAGAGGCAGAGGAAGCTCCTGAGGGAGCTCCCGGGAGGGGTTGCCTCATGGACCACCAGCACCTAGGACCTCTCATGGACATGTTCCTCCTGGATCTGCCTTCAGATCTAGGCTTAGGTGAGGTCAGGGTAGCTTCTCAGACATCAGTTGGTGCAAATGTCCCAGCCTGATGGTAAACCTGAGGCCACATACCTTCAAACGTAAGACCCTTCCTGGTATGAAGAAGTGCCATGCACTTCTAACCAGTGTCTTATTGATCACAGCTTCTGATGTGCATGTACGGAAAAAGGATTTAAGCCAGGTGCAGAGAAAAATGCAAGCAGCTGAGTCAGGAACACATCTAAGACCAGAAGTTCAAGGCCAGCCTAGGCTACATGGTGAGGCAGAGCGGGGATGAGGGAGGGAGGGAGGGAAGAGAGGGCTGAGGACAGTTATGCTAGATCACTTGCCCATGCCCTGGCTCCATCCTTAACAGAAACAGAAAAGAACACTTTGGGCTGTGCTAGCAGCTTGTTTCTTGTCACGTGTCCCTAGCTGCGCATACAGGCCATGTGATGTCAGCTGCCGGCTGCCAGAGTCTTGCTATGAAACACCATCTGCTAAAGGGGAAACCTTTCCAGAAGGTAGTGTCCGAAAACAAGTATATGTCTGAGATAGATGAACGGTGCTGATTTCTAGCATTTACCAACCACTCAGTGTGTGGTAGTTATCATCAACAGCCCAGTAAGGCTGAACATTTATTAGACCTATTGCACAGATGAGAAAACTGAGGCAAGCAAAACCAAAGTCAGCCCTGGCAAGTCACATAAGCTGGAGATGGCAGAGCTAGAGGAAAGCCTAGGTAAATGCTAGGTATGTCCTGTTGGCCTCTGAGCCTAAAGAAGTGTGACCCAAGGGGCCACCAAGCTGACATAATCCATTCTGGTGGCATCTTCTTCGGCTTTAGGACTGGCGAGCACGGGGCACTGGAGTATCTCCTTCAGCAAACAGTTTGAGGGAAAAATCCAGGGCTGGAGCAGCCTGGGTCAGCATCCCCAAAGAGATGACGTCAATGTGCGTCCCACAGAACCGGGGAAGGTTGTCCAGTGTGACACCCCCACTGGCTTCCACAGACACGCTGGGGAATTTGGCTTTAAGTGCAGCTGCTGTGGGGTGCAGCTCCTGTAATATAGAAGCCAAAGGGAGGTGAAAGCCCCCCAAGTCCCATCCTAATATTGCCCACAGGCCCTGCCCAGGAGTCGGGTCCCATCTCACCTCAGGCTTGAAGTTGTCCAGCATTACCAGGTGAGCCCCAGCCTCTGCGGCCTGCAAGGCCTCCTTCAGGCTGCTACATTCCACCTCTACCTTCAGGGAGAAGTCGGCTGCCTGCCGGGCCTTCAGCACTGCCTGCCAGGCCAACAGAGAGAGGACTAGGTTAGGTAGCCTGGCCCTGGACCCTGGGGGGTTCAGAGAGCTGTGCTTTGAATCACACAAACAAAAAGGAAGACAGCCTCCTCCATCTACAGATGGAAAGGCTTGGAGGCATCCCTCCCTGGCTTGGAGGGATCACTTGTCACCAGGCAGTGGCTGGTCTCTGGTGGAGGAACTGAAATGTCTGTCAGAGGCGGACCAGAGGAAGGACAGAGGCTTATCCGGGCACTCACCTTTTCCATGCTGCCGGCTGCCACCACGTGGTTGTCTTTCACCATCACCAGCCCTCCTAGGTCATAGCGGTGGCATGCAGCCCCGCCTACTAGGAGCCCATACTTCTCTACCAGTCGGAAACCCGGCGTCGTCTTCCTCGTGCCCGCCACCTGTCCTGTCCAGCCGGTGCTTCTGGCCACCTCCACAGCTGTCGCTGCCGCGCTGGCAATCCCACTGCAGCGGGCCAGGGTGTTAAGGGCTACCCGTTCCCCCAGCAGCAGGTGGTGGGCAGGTCCCCTGACCTGTGCCACTTTGACTACAGGTGCCAGCTTCGATCCTTCCGGGAAGAACCAGGACACTTGGCAGTTGAGCTGAGTGAAGATGGCATCAAAGAAAGGTCGCCCTGCCAGAACCCCGGGAGATTTGGCCCACAGCGCAGCTTGCGAGGGAGCGGACCCGGTAACCAAGGATGCAAAATTGAGGCCCGGGCAGTCCTCTTGCAGCCAGCTGTTCGCCAGGGATGCCAGGGTCGTAGGGGGCAACAGGAGCTGCAGGCCTGGGGAGGAAACAGAGAGACCTCTGTTGGGTTAGCACTTCCTCCCTTGTAGCCAGAAGCTGCACCAAAAAATTTAGCAGCATGGTCAATAGGACACTAGCAGATCAGGGTGGAGATAGGATTCCCAGGAGCCAGGCTGGGGCAGAGCCTGGGGTCTCCAAACTGACCAATAGAAAAATACTCTGCAACTAGTTAAAGTTAAACTTGGAATAAGTATCATATCAAAGAGTTTTTTAAGGAAGCTGGGTATGGTGGTACATGCCAAGAGTCTTCATACTCTGGGCGGCTGAGGAGAAGGAGCTCACCAGACCTGGTCTCAGAATAGTAATAATAATAATAATAATAAGAAGAAGAAGAAGAAGAAGAAGAAGAAGAAGAAGAAGAAGAAGAAGAAGAAGAAGAAG
>JADRCH010000112.1:407264-430883 GCA_019843965.1 Rhynchomys soricoides
AGAAGAAGAAGAAGAAGAAGAAGAAGAAGAAGAAGAAGAAGAAGAAGTAGGTGTTTGCTCCTTCCTACCAGCACCACGCCCCCCTTTTGTAATTTTTTTACATTTGTGTGTGGTATGTGTGGTGTGTGTACAAGCAGATGTCACTGCTCTTGAGTGAAAGTCAAAGGACAATTTGTATGAGTTGGTTTTCTAAAGTGTGTAGGTCCTGGGACTCCAGCTCAGCTTGCCAGGCTTGGCAATGGTCTTCTCTCCCCACTGAGTCATCTCCCACCGCTTACCTTGGTTTTAGCTTTAACTGACTTATAGTTAAAGAAACAAGGAGAGGTGAGCCTCTAAACAGGAGTCCAGCACATAACTCTCACACAACTCATTCCTCCTGCAGAATTAAAGCTCTGTGCCCTGGACAGCAGCAGCTTCCTCCTCCTCCTCCTCCTCCTCCTCCTCCTCCTCCTCCTCCTCCTCCTCCTCCTCCTCTTCCTCCTCCTCCTCCTCCTCCTCCCCCCCTCTTCCTCTTCTTCCTCTTCTTCCTCTTCTCCCCTTCCCCCTCTCCCTTCTCCTCCCTCCTCTTTTTGTCAACCTCCTTTCTGCTTTGTTATGAAATCTGATTACACAGGTGCTCAGATTATTTTTCTGTATAGTATGTCCCAGGTGACACATTTAACAATTTGTAAGTAAACATGGCCTGTTGTTACCTGAAATTCAAATGTAACTTGGTGTCGTGTATTGTATGCATCCAACCTACTGTTCGGTCCAAAGCTATTTACCAACAACATATTTAATATCCTGTTGTTCTTTGGAGACATGGCTTGCTTATGTAGCCGGGGATAGCCTAGAGGCCCAGCTATCCCACCTCTTGAGTGCTGGGGGTCACACAGATGCACCACCAAGGCCCTCAATATTTAACAGCATAGGCAACAGACTTGTGCACACCTGCAGGGTGCCCTGCCTCCTTTCCATCTGTGATACCCAGAAGGCTTAGCTATTTTTGCCCTGAAGCCCTTTAGCAGACCATGAGCTTATGAATCTTTCCTCCTAGCCGTCTCCAGGACACAGAGTACTTTATTTATGGTGGGGATCTAAACCAGGTCCTTGAGCTTCTAGAATACATTCTACCACCAAGCCTCACTCACAGACAAACACCAAATATTATATAAAGCTGGAAGTTCAGGTGTTTACAGCAACAGAGAACCACAGAGGAAAGACAAATCAGCTGAGGGTGCCTGCATCAAGGTGGCCACAGGTTCAGAACAAGAAGACTTAACAGCTGCAAACTAGGCTCGGGTATGTCCTGTTTCGGAGACGATAGCGAGGGAGTGAAGGGTAGAGGTGTGGTTTCTCTTAGTCCTTCACCTTAAGTCCTTCACCTCAAAGTGTGGCATCAACTGAAGGGCCTTTCAGCCTCCAGGGCTTCAGAAGCTGGCTGCTGCAGAGACAGAGCCCAGACACGATGCAACACTGCCACCTGTCGGTCAGTACAAGAGCTGCAGCCTTCATGCAATTTGGTTCCCACTACCCGCAACCCCTTTCATCCAAGCAGTCCTGGAATTTACATTGGAACCCAAGCTGGCCCCGAACTCCAGGCAGTGCTGCCTCAGTTTCCCAAATGCTTTTGGATTTCTACGTTGGTCTCTGAACTGCAGTTTTGATGAGAATTCTGTTGGGTTGGTTTAACCAGAAGGCCTCCTTATCGCCAGGACTTCCTGTTAGTAATTCTGCACCACTGATCCCTTCTGTGCTCCTGGGCTGTAAGTTCCTGCTAACCCACACTGTATTTAGAGTTCTGTTTTGAGTTCTGGCCTTACAGTGAGAGCTCTCTTTTATTACCTGCCCCCTGTCCACTTCTGCTTTGCTTGTTTGTTCTTCCAAGACTGGGTTTCTGTGTGTAGCCATAGCTGTCCTGTAACTCTCTCCGTAGACCAGGCTGTCCTCGAACTAGAGACCCACCTGCCTCTGCCTCCTAAGTGCTGAGATTGAAGGTGTGCGCCACCGCCTCCCTGCCGCTTCAGCTGTATTTGACAGCTCTGCCACTGTGAAAACTATGGTGCTCATCCATTGGCCCTGCCCTGTTCTTCACCCCACTTCCCATTCAACTCCTGACTGAGCAGCTGCCATGGAGATGGGGGTGGGTCTCCTCGTCACTCTCAGGCCTCACTTAGCCTGAGCTGGCTAACATTGTGCCTGGGCCTCACAGTCCCTCTCAGATCTTCCTACAGACCAGACCACCGCTAGGTGAGAAGTCCCATTGAGGTACACCACACTCTGTCCATTCTTCTGCTGTAGTCCAGTCGCTGGCCCAGCAGGGGGCGCAGGGCTGTAATACCAGCATGGGAGGGGGGGTGGGGGAAAAGGGGGGGAGGTAGGAAGATTTCAACAAGGTTGAGGACAGCCTGGGCTACATATACAGTGAGTTCTAGAACATCGTGGGTGACTGTGTAAAATTCTGTCTCAAAAACAAACAAATACAAAGTAAAGCAACCAAATGCCCAGCATGGTGGCACACATCTTTGATCCCAGCAATCGGTGGGGTGGGGGTGGGGGAGGCAAGTGGATCTCTGTGAGTTGGAGGCCTGCCTGGTCTAGAGTTCCAGGCCAGCCAGAGATACATAGAATCCTGTCCTTAAAACAAACAAACAAAAATGTTAAAAAGGCCAAATATTGACAAGTTCATACTGCTATAGCCAGTGTGATTTATACCATCAGAGAGTCCACTTGGTGGATGCTTGGCACAAAACTCCAGGGCATGACCTGAGCTTCAGTAGTGTCTCAGCCTCTTTCAGCTCAGGCCACGACTCAGCCTCTCATTGTCTGTAACAGGGATAATGATGCAGAGACCATGGATTTCTAAGCTCTGAGGGAGGTTATCTGGCAAACAGTAGGTGTGTTGGCTAAAGAAATGACTGAAGCATTCCCCAAGTGTGGTGGGTGCTGGAGGAGATGCCTCTGTGCCCCTGAGAAGGACAACTCATGTTTGCCAGACAGAGGTGGCTGGGGTTGGAGGGATTTGGAGCAGAAAAGCAGAAAGAGGGGATGAGGTTGGAGAAATGGGAGGTTTGCCAGAGTCTAAGAGGATTGAGCTATTTAGCTTGGGAGTCTGGGCTGATCCCAGGACCCATCACATGAAGTGGAGTGGTATGGTTATGTTTTCTTCTAGAAGGATCACCTTACCCACCAACTGAAGATGGAATAGGAGACAAAGGGAGGCTGGGGCAAGCAATGAAAAGCTGCAAATCTCCAAACTTAGGCAGCAGTGTAGGGAGGAAGGGAAGGAGAAGAGAGAGCTGCCTCTGAGGTGGGATCTGCCCGAGGTGGCAGCTGTTAGGTGTCAAGACTTTGGTTTCCCGTGAACACAGACCTCAGGCATCTTCCCAGGAGAGTAGTTTGGGCAAGGGGAACAGGAGAGGGAGGTGGAATCAGCACTCTAAGTGCAGCCTCATCTGAGCCTCCCCATAGGGGTCCTTCCCATTTCAAAAGCACAGAAACAAATCTCAGTGTTTCCTATGGTGCTGGGTGAGGCTTCTTCCAACACAGCTGGGAACCAACTCTGCAGGTGTTGGTGTAGATGCCTTCCAGAAACATGAATGGTGTATAGACAGAGTAGGCAGATGGGTCTGTTCCCAAGAGACACTAGGGTGAGGAATAGTGAGACTGTGGGAATGGTGTCTGAGCAGAGCTTGGTAGGAGGTGCAGGCAGAGGTGTGGTTGACGCATAGAGAGGAGTCAAGAGCGGATGTTTGGGGGTTGTGGGAAGAAGATTCAATAAATAGTGCAAAGTGGAAGGCAGAAAGTGGGTCACTGGACTTGGCATTTATCGACCAAGAGGCCTTGGCTGAAGCAGCCCTGGTGATGTGTGATGGAAAAACAGAGGTGCAAGGTCACAGGAAAAATTACACAGTGAGGTGAGAAGTGGAGGCAGTGGGTGTGAGCTGCCCGCTTCAAGTGCTGAGCAGGGGAGTCTTCACAGCAGCATGGTTGGTTGGAGTCAGCTAGAAAGGTTGCTTTAACTCTCACCTGCCCAGGCTCATTGTAGATCAACTGCATCAGAATCTGGGTGGCATTGAGGGGATCCAGGTATATAAGTATTCCAGGTCCCGCTCACATCCTGACAAAAACTGATATGTTAAGAATAGTGTTCAGTCTCGAAAAACCAAAAAAAAAAAAAAAAAAAAAAAAAGTGTTCAGAACCAGAGATGGCTCAGAAGATAAAGCTTCCTGCTGCCTAGCCTGATGATCTGAGTCTGATCCCCAGAACCACATGGAGAAAGGAAAGAACTGACTCTCACATGTTGTTCTCTTGACACCCCCCCCCCACACACACGCAGAGACAGAGAGACAGAGAGTCAGTGAATGTTAACATGCAGCAGCAGCAGCCTCAGCATGGACCAGGATGTGGCTAGGTGGTGCAGTACTTGAAGTCTGCTGCAGATTCTGGCTGGGCTCAATTCTCAGACTCAGAGGGGTGAGGGCCAAACCTATGCTCACTGCATATTCATGTCACCCCAAGTCATGGAGTCAGCCCCAGTGCCCATCAACAGAAGGGCAAATGAAGAAAACATGGTGTATATGCGTAGGGAAGCCTCAGCCTCTAAGAAAAACAAAAGTGTACCATTGTCAGGAGAATGCTTAGAACTGGAAATCATGTTAAGGCAAACACACTTGTGGACTGTAGACTGAAAACGTCACGAAAGTAGAAAGAGGGAAGACAGGGGGCAGGGTGAGAGGCACGAGGGATGGACAAGAGGGTGATGGGCTGGAGAAGACCAAAGTCCAATGTAGTCATGTATGAAGCTCTGTTTTGTAGAAATAATATATGCTGACAAGCAGGAATGAAAGGGGGAGAGAAACAGACAAAAAAGAAGCAAAGCTGGGCTCGTGGCTTTAGTCCCAGCACTTGGAGGCAGAGGCTGGTGGATCTCTGTGAGTTTGAGGCCAACCAGAGCAGAGAGAAGGCGGCTGGAGCTCAAGTGTAGCTACCGTCCTGATTGCAACCAGAGCCCATCCCAAAGAGCTAATGCTTAAAACCAAAGCTTAATGTGGGGCCTAAACCACACATTTGGGAAACCAAGAAAGGAGGATCAAAAGTTTGAGGCCAGCTGGGCACCGTGGCACATACCACTAAAGCCAGCACTTAGGAGGTGGCAGCAGGTGGATCTCTGTGAGTTCTAGGCCATCGGAGCTACATAACAATAAAACCCCACAAAAGCAAACAAACAGAAACTTTGAGGCTTGAGGTCAAAAAGATAGCTCATTAGGGAGAGACATGTGCCACCAAGCTTACCCACCTGAGTTCCATCCCTGGAACCTACATAACAGAAGGAGAAAAACCACTCCCATCCTCTGCTCTACAGCCCCAAATGGATGGATGGATAGATAGATGGATGGATGGATAGATAGATAGATAGATAGATAGATAGATAGACAGACACATACACACATACATACAATTTTTAAAATTAAAAAAATTAGCTGGGCATAGTGACACATGCTTTTAATTCCAGCACTCAGGAATCAGAGGCAGATGGATCTCTGTGATTTTGAATCTAGCTTGGTCTACACAGTAAGTTCCAGGACAGTCAGGACTATGTAGAGAGACATTTGTCTCAAAAAAGAAAATAAAAAATATTTAAAAATTTTAAAACGCCACTTTGTGTGATATGACATCATCTGACTCCATTAATGTAAAATGCCAGGAAAGGCAAATTGATAAGGTCAAAGTAGTGGTTGCCAGAAGCTGAGCCTGAGGGAAGCAGGCCTGGGACCTTATTAGGACCAAGATGTTCAACTCAGGGAAGTTACTAAAACTTTTGTTCATAAGTAAACAGGAAGCAGTGCTCTGACCAATGACACAAGTGTTCTCCAGCCACGCTCCAACCGTGCCCCCAACTGAGCCTCAAGGTGACAGCACTCAGAAGTCAAGTCAAGAAACCCTAGGAGAGGTGGCACTCTGCAGTAACCCCAGGACTCCGGAGGCTGAGGCATAAAGGGAGCTTGAGACCAGTACCTGTCAAGAAAGAAGTGGGGGTAGGGGCAGAAAGAGCTGAGGTTCAGAGTCTAGACACAACCACTTCCCATGGCCTCTCACTTGCCAGGTAAGCACCCCACCAAAAAGAGGTTCCCCCAGCCTTACTTCAGGAATTTGGGGGGAGGGTGAGACAGGGTCTATCTGTATAGCCCTGGATGTCCTGAAACTTGCTCCATAGACTAGGCTAGCCTTGAACTCATAGATCCATCTGCCTCTGCCTTTGGGTATACCACTGCCTGGCAACCTCAGGGATTTTTAAAAATGGCTTCATCACACACAGACAGACAGACAGATGCACACACACACACACACACACACACACATACACACACGCCTGATGGGTTACTAACTCATTCTTCAGGATCTGAGAACAATGAAGTTCTCAGCTTCTCTCTGCCAACCCCTCCCAAAAGACTACCAGGAAATTCAGTGGTTAGGGAGCTGCACTGGGAAACACAATGATAGGACAAAAGATTTTTCTAGCTTCCCTGTTGCTCAGGGTTGCAGAAATACAATGGCTGGGAACCAAAACATATATTTCTTGCTCTATGTTTTGGATGTATGTATTTTGCATGTATGAGTGTCTTGCTTCCATATGTGTATCCACTACATGTGCACCCTTGAAGAACAGAAGAAGTTGTTGGAGGCCCTGGAACCGGAGTCCCAGATGGTTGTGAGCCACTGTGTGGGTGCTAGAGATGGACCCAGTCCTGGCAGCAGGAGCTCTAACTCCTGAGCTGTCCTCCAGTCTGTGTTTCTGGAACAGCAGAAGTAGTGGAGATCTGTGCAAATGTCCACCCCTGGCCCCAGTAGGGGATCAGGGCATCGCGTGGAAGGAGTAGAATGAATCTAATTGCCAGCAGAGCTTCTCAGTCTGAGAAGATGATCGCCACCACATACTCGTGCCTGCCATACCAGGGCACCATTCCTGCGGTCAGGACACTGCAGTCGTTACCCACAGACCCTCACAGTACGCAGCGGTCATATTTAAAGATGGAAAAGCGAAGCTGGAAACGCAAAGAGAAACTTCCTCAAGAGCAGAGCTGCAGAGTTATGAGGCTTGAAACTTGATTGTTCTTCCACAGCGAATACTTTCAGGACAACCCAGCTGCTTCAGCTCCCAGACTTCCCCCACACAGACGCCTTGGAGACAAGCTGCCCTGGTTGCCTGGTGTAGGGCACACTGTTCACACTATTTCCACTTGAGGGAATAAACAAACACATCTGGTGTTCTTTAAGGTCCACTGGCTAACATTTCCAACAAAAGGGATTTCTGAGGGCAGTTCTGAATAGCCAGGCTCTCCTAATTAGCAGCTGTCCCCAGAAGGCACTAACTTCAGGGGGAGGAGGAGCGGGGCTGGTGTGGTGAGCTGCCTGTGGGGACAGCTGTCAGCCACCACTGACTATAGTCCTTGCCTTGTCTGTGGAGACATTCCTCTTAGGCACCAGGACTGTGGAGAGGACAATCTTACAAAGCTGATAAACCTGATCTCTCATGGGATACCTTTTTTAAAAAAATTTATTTGCTTATTTTATGTACATGAGTACACTGTTGCTGCCTTCAGACTCACCAGAAGACAGCATTGGATCCCAACAACAGATTGTTGTGAGCCAACATGCAATTGTGGGGAATTGAACTCAGGACCTCTGGAAGAGCAGTCAGTACTCCTAACCGCTGAGCCCTCTCTCCAGCCCCACAGGATACCTTTCTAATTGGTTATCTGGGGTGAATAAAACTCTGATAAAATTGACACGGCAGCCATGATAGATATATTGCTAATTTGCTAGAGTGCTTACCTGGCATGCAGGAAGCCCGGGGTCCCATCTCCAGCACACCTGTAATTTCAGCATTCAGAGATGGAGGCAGAAGGATCACCCTAAGTTCAAGGTCACCCTTAGCAGTATAGAGGGTTTGAAGCCAGCCTTGGCTAAATGAGACCATTTCTTTAAAAATGTGTTTTAAATGAACAAAATTAAAAAGGTGTTTCAGGTGTGGTGGTATGAGCCTGTAACTGCAGCTACTAAAGTTACGGAGACAGGAGGATTCAAGTTCATGGCCAGCCTGAGCCAACACTGGGACCTTCACCTGAGGTTTAGATTAAATACAGGGCAAGAGGTATGAATAAACTAAGCAGTCCTGATCAGGGTGGTTCTGCCCATCATTGCTGCTCCTCTGACAAGGTGGTCTGACCTGTAGCCTGTGTGCAGCCTCCTTCCTGGACACACACTCCCTGGCTGGCTGCCCCTGAGCTTCAGCATGAGGTTCCCAGAAAATTCTAAATTTTTGGAGATGATTATTTCAGTAATGTCTCAGCCAAAGAGAAGGTATCTCCTTAGGGTGACTTCAGTCTGATGTTGGGTGATGGCCCAGTGGTAAAGTGCTTGCTGTGAAATTACTAAGACCCCCAGAACCCACAAATAACGCACACAGAAACCAAACTAAGGTGAATGGCTCCTGAGGAAACACATGCACCCACACCCCTACCACACCAACACACACACACACACACACACACACACACACAGCATTCAGACTTGAAAGGATTCTCACCAGGATATTTACAATTTAATCTTCACAACTATAATTATACCCATTTTATAGGTAAGGATATGGAGGCACAAAATAGGTTAAGTTCACACAACTGGGAAGTACAGGCTTGGTCATAAAGCCGGGCTGGCCATACGGGGTCTCACACAGCCCACCACCGAGAGGAAGGGGTAGTCACTGATCTAGCTCCATTTTGTTCTCTTTTCCTGAGTCATGTCTGCAGTCACCTTAGATCCCAGGAAAGACAGGAATGAAGACAAGAAGTCCGGAGACAAAGGACCTGAACTGCCTCAAGCAATGGGTCCTGGGCCCACTGTCTGTGGTGGTGAGGCTACACCAGAACTGGAACAGTCCTCTTAGGGAACCAGAGTACCCTGGCAAAAACTTCCTCCAGATCAGAAAAGAGAAATCGGTGGGCCAGAGCACATGCTATATTAACACGGTTCTTCAAGATTCCAGGGCTTGGCTCCTGGCCTAATGAGAATGGCATGAGGTATGAGTCAGAAACATCTGGAGTGCAATCCTGACTCCACCCATGTTCCCTTGGGCTCTCTGAAAGTGTCACAGGATTGCCTGCTGTGAGGCAGGGGGACAATTCACATCTATGTCTGAGACCAGGTCTATCCACCAGCATCAGAGCTCAGGAGTCTTAGTCTCCCAGCCCTGTTGCTCCCTCTGCTTACTTGTTGATTTATTGGACAAACAGCAGGTGGAGACAGAGGCTCATCAACACCGCTCCTCCCTGATAAGTTCTTTCCAAATATCCTCACTTCCTAGGGAACAGAAAAGACTTCCAAATAGGACCCAGTAAAGACCCCTATCACGCAGGGCCGGAGCGGCACACACTTGGAGGGGAAGAGGGGGGGTCTGCTAATAGAGTGAGGGCAAAGGTAGATTGCAAAGGGCTGGACAGCACACAGGTTAGACTTCCATCCAGAGAGAAGGTTCAATGGCAGAGAGAGGCCACAGGCACCCTGGAGAGGTGGTGGATCCTGGCAGATGAGGTTCAGGAAGGAGAGAAAAGAATGAGAAGTGGAAAGAGCCAGGCATAGCCAGGGTCTGCTCACTGCACAACAAGAAGTCACTATAGAATTTTGATTGGAAGTCAGAGGATTAAAAAAAAAATTAAGATTGAGGTTTTAATATTTAAGGGCCAGTGAGATGGCTCAGTGGGCAAAGGCGCTTTGTCTGATGACTTAGTTTAATCCCAGAACCCATGTGGTGGAAGGAGAGAGCTGACTCCAGGAAGTTGCCCTCTGCCCTCCACTCCATGGCACATGCTTGCCTGCACACACGTACACATCTGCACTGTGCCTGCGGTTCTTGGTTAGGAAGCTATTGAAGGGACTTTGGCAAGAGGCAGTGAACAGAGTGAACTGTGACAACAGGGCCTGCTTCTACAGCTCACATCAAGGCCACGGGGACAGGGCTCAGCAATGCTCAGTCCTCGCCCAGTATGTCCACTGTACCTACTGGCTCCCAGGTACTTCTGCGGCGCTCTGGACTGGGACTGGCCCTTTGTTTCCCTGACTCCCCAGTCTGGGTGTCACCCCCTTTCCTTGTCTACCTTGTCCTGGCTTATTTTATGCAGGTCTGGTCCTCGCCAACCTTCTGGCTGAGCCAGAGGGCAGCAAAGGACCAGAACCTTGAGGGCAGGATGCTCTGAAGAGGGAAACAAAAGAGAAAGGACCAGATGCTGTGAGGTAAGTCCCTGGATGTGAGCACTGGCAACGAGAGGCCAATAGGGTGAGTGGGAAGAACCTCCATCTCCAGCTCAAGATGATGAAGAAACAGGAAGAGAGTCTGACACCCCAAACATGGAGATGGAGAGTTGGGGTTCCAGAAGCGGAACCTAATCTCTCAGGAGTAGAGGCAGGCAGATCTCTGAGTTCAAGGCCAGCCTGATCTATAGAGTGAGTTCCAGGACAGCCAGGGCTACACAGAGAAACCCTGTCTCAAACAACAACAAAGTACAGAGACAAAGTTGAGGGCCCCCTCTCTACCCTGTTTCTGGGTACTTGCCCTTAGTGTTTAATCCCACAATCCTCTGGGAAGACAATATTTTTGATTTACCAACAAGGAAACTGAGCACAGTAAGGTGAGATATCTAGTCTAGGTGACATAGCTGTCGAGTGTCAGGAATGGGATTTTATGTAGGTGACTCTGGGGTCACCTCTAAGCTCTGTGCTGGGGAGGCCATAGAGATGTCCATGGCAGGAGTGTGTGCACATAAGCGTGTATGTGAGCTTGTGTGCATGCACACACACCTGAGCCTGTGTGTAGAGGCCAGAAACTGATGATCAGTGTATTTTTCTTTTTCTATTTTTTTTTTTTTCTGAGACAAGGTCTCACTCTGTAGCTCTGATCATATTGAAACTCACTATGTAGACCAGGCTAGCCTCAAACTCACAGAGATCTATCTTCCTCTGCCTCCTAAGTGCTGGGATTAGCATGTACTAATGCTGGCTAATGTCCACTATGTTTTTCTATTATTCTCCTTAGTTTTGTTTTGTTTTGTTTTTAAAGACAAGGTCTCTTGCTGAATGAACCTGGAACTCACAAACTGGTTAAACTAGCTGGCTGCTGAGCTCAACTCGGTGTCTGCCTACAACTCCCACCCCTCCCCCTCCCTGGCACACCCAGGGCGAGGATGGCAGACTAGCTTTTGTGTGGGTCCTGGGGAATCTGAACCAGTCTTCAAGCTGGTAAGGTTGGCACTTTACCCACTGAGCCATTCTCTAGACCCCATCCTTGAACTTGTGAGGTTTTAATTTACTCCTATTAAGAATATGGATCTGGAGTCTGTGGTGGATTACACACCAGTAACGTCAGCCCTTGGGAGGCTGAGGCTCATAAGTTCAAAGTCATTCTGAGCTACATAATGAGTTTCAAGCCATTTTGGGCTGTGAATCAAGAGACTGGAGATATGGCCCTGCATATCAGTGAGACTGGAAAGACGGCTCAGAGGTTAAGTCCACACTGTTCTTGCAGAGGATATGAGTTCTGTTCCTACTACACACATCAGGTGGTTCACAACTGCCTGTAACTGCAGGGAGATCCAATGCCTATGGCATCTGACAACCCCACGCATGTGCACATACTTCCTGCCATGCATACACATAATTTAAAATATTAAAAAATACTCTGTCTTAAAAATAAACGAAACCAGGCACACACCTTTAATCTCAGCACTTGGGAGGCAAAGGCAGGGGGATTGCTGAGTATCCCAGCCCAGACAGGGCTCCATAGTGAGGACCTATCTCAAAACTAAATGAATGATCAGAATGAAAAGACAGTTCAGCAGGCACCTGAGCTCCATCCCCAGGGACATACAAAGGTGGAAGGAAGAAGGAAACAGCCTCTGAAAAGATGTCCTCTGACCTCCACACTGTGACATGTGACATCCCTACCACGTACACAATAATGAAGTGATAAGTTAAAAATTTTAGAACCCCGAGTAGGACGAAAATTATTATTATTGAACCCCCTTTCTCAGAAAAAGGAATGCACGGCTATTTTCTCAGAATGTCATATGCCTTCCCTGGAAACCCACCCACAGCTCCCCAGGAAGGAACTCACCCCTACAGGGGCCAGCCTGGACACCTGCAAAGGTGGTTGAGTTTCCCTGCCACCCTGAAGCATCTTCCAGATGCAGAAACCTAGGATCCTACTGGGTAACTTCCCAGGGTTCCCACAGCTGTGAAGACCCCGGCCTCAAACCCAGGTCAGTGTTAATGTTAGGAGGGAAAGGCAGACCAGGCACGCGTTTGACCCCAGCACTTGGCAGGCAGAGGTAGGCAAACTTCTGTGAGTTTGAGGCCAGCCTGATCAGCACAGGCAACTCCAGGGATTCTAGCCAGACCCACAGATCCAGAGCAGGCTCCATGGGCAAGGCAGAGGAGTTGCATGCAAACCAGCAGGAAAGGGTGGAGGATGGGGGAGGAGGCCCCAGGGAGGAAAAAGAAACACAAAAGATTCAAATAAGAGCGGCCTACCTACCAGGGTGGAAGGTCTTAAGCACGCTGAGCAAGTGCTGGACCACTGAGCTGCACCCCAGCCCCAATGTTACAGTCATTTTTTACAGGAGTCTTAAGCATGCTGAGCGAGTGCTGACCACTGAGCTGCACCCCCAGCCCCAATGCTACTGCAAGAAAAAGAGGCTTTGAGGATGTAGAAGTCCGCCCATTGTCCTGACGCACTCTAGACTCAAGCATGTGCTGTCACTCCCAAGCCAGACTCTGTAGTCTGAGCACAAGCTCCGATTTCATCCCCTCCCCCCACTCTACAGGTATGAGACCGGACTTTGCTTCTGCTTCCCTTGGCTGCTAACAACTCTGTGGGCAGAGTCCAGGGCTGTTTCCCTTTCCAAGTTCTACTACCAGTCCATCCGACCCCAGCACAGCAACCCCATCTGTTCTGATCCGGAGCTTCTGCCCTTCCGTAGGGCTCAACACAGAAAGAACCGTGAACCAAAAGGAGGACTTCGGGGATTCAACGAAGTCAGAGAGACACGGACTGGGAACAAGGTCCAAGGAGAGGCCAGAAGGGGGTCTTCAGAGAAGAGAGAGGGAGGCAGATGGCTGGAATAGGAAGAGGGACGGGCAGTAGGGGACATAAGAAAACAGGAACACAAAGCAGAGACTTAGGGCACCTTCAGGGTCCATGGTGACTTGGAGCAGCCAGAAGGTCAGTGTGTCCGCCACTGTTCAGGTCGAATGTTCCCAGAAGCTGAGACTGGGGGTGGGGTGGCCAGAGAGAGGGGAGGGAGGGGCCGAGTTGGGTTAGTCCTTCCTGAGAGCCCTCCCCATACTCCTCCTGGACCCTCGCAGAGCCAGCCCCATTGTGAGCCCCAGAATCAGTGGGAAGTGCTCAGCTATGAGATTTAGAAATTCTGACTCCTCTGGCACCAAAGAGGCCCTGTTTTCTCCCACTTCCAGCCCTCCTGGAGCTCCCTCAGAGTGCAGGGCTATGAATGCCATGCAGGATCTCACGCTCCTTTGAGGGCCAGGAAACCTTGTTAGTGGTGCGCTGGGAAAACCGTAGGTCCCAGACCTGCAGTCAAGTCTCAACTCCATTCTCCCCACCCCCACCAGAGGGAGGCTATCACTGAATAAATCCATCTGCTGTGCCCCCAACCCGTGGACCTTTTCTGAGGGACAGAATAGGAACCCCACAAATGTCCCCTGATCTCCCCACTCTTCCTGAGAGCTACAGTTTGAACATATTCCTCCAAAGTCAGTGTGTTGAAAACTTACCCCCCAAATTTATAGATATTTGGAAGAGGAGTTTTTGGATGAGGTTGTAAGGGTGACAGCGGAGACTGTGGCCTTCTCGTTGGCTTTATAGTAAGACAGAGCAATGTTGCATGTTCTGGATCATATGTGGCTCCTAGCCCTGAATCTTTGGTTATGTATGTTTAACCTGGAATACATGCGGGAGCCAGAAAAATAGATGGACCACAAGGGTGGATACCTAAGGAGTGGGTCAGGAAAATAAAGTAGATAAGGATAGAGAGAGGAAGGGTCAAGCCTGGGGAAGGGGACAAGGTTAACCAAAATAAAATGTATATGAAAAAGCTATAGGGAAACCTTTCATCTTCCAACCCAAGAAAAAAAACTATTAGTAAAGACAGTAGAGCACTGAGATGTGAAAGGAGAGAGAGAGAGAGAAACTCAGGGTTAAAGTGGAGATAAAAGATTCGGGAAAGGAGATGGGGAAGCCAAAACTAAGCATATATGAGGAAGCATTACAGAAACCCACTGGTCTAAAAGCTGTTTTTAAATATATATTTTTAAATTAGGGAGTTGAGCAGAAGTACCCTGCATGGGTGGACAGTGCTTCCCAGAAGACATGAATTATTAAATGAAAACCTGCGTGCCAGGGGTGGGCACCTCTCTATGAGTTATTGGTCAGAGAGGTTCCAGATGCTCCCAAAACAGCACACTGTTGCCATTGCTCTTGGTTGTATACCACAACTACAGGGTAAGACTCTAATGCTGAAAATGCCACTCCTAATGCAGAGCATAACGAAATTAACCTTGAACGGACCAGGAAACACTCTCCCTGTTGGCTAGTCTACATAATGCCTGATGGTGCTATGCAAACTTCTGGGAAAGAAAAGACACGTGTCTTCCCCGGTGCTGGGCCCTCATGCTATAACTGACAGGACAGATGTGAGTGAATGTGCTGGGATACCTTTAGGGGGCTCATGCCAAGGTACCCCTGAGAAATGACTCCACGAAACAGATCTAGTATAAGAGGTTTATTGGGGAGGAGAGAACATGAAAGAGAGAGAGGCAGACAGACAAGGAGAGTGAACAGGAGAAAGAAACTTAAGGCAGAGAAGGCAGAGAGAGCCACAGGAGAAGACACAGAGGAAGATCTGGGGTGTCTGGGAGCCCTTTTATGCACAGCTCACACCTGGCACACCGGGTGGAGGCAGGTGATGATGTAAGCAGCTGCTAGGTCCCTGGAAGCAGCCAGTGGGATCAGGCGTTCGCCAGCAATGAAACTGCCTTGTGGATAAGATGTGTCCTCTATTGTTATAGTGTGTCTTAGTTAGGGTCTCCTTTGCTATGAAGAGACACCATGACCAAGACAACAATTATAAAGGACAACATTTAATTGGGGATGGCTTACAGTTTTAGAGGTTCAGTCCATTATCATCATAGCAGGAAGCATGGCAGTGTCCTGGCAGACATGGTGCTGGAGAAGGACCTGAGAGTTCTACATCTTGATCCCAAGGCAGGCAGAAGGAGTGTCTCAAAGCCACCCCCACAGTGACATGCTTCATCCAACAAGGCTACACCTCCTAATAGTGCCACTCCCTGGACCAAGCATATTCAAACCACCACACGGTGGCATGGCAGTTATGGGGGTAACCAACCACTTTTTTGTTTGTTTATTTGTTTGTTTGTTTTTGGTTTTAGATGAAGCTTGCTCCCCAGGAAGGATTTCTTGCCTGGTACTATAAACCTGTTCCAAGGTCCATGACTAGAGAAGGTCATAGGGCCTATGGTAGAATCTACTGTTGTTATTTCGTTAAATGGTCAAGCTGTCAAACTGCATTTTAATATTTATGGTTATACCCTTAGATTTGTACTATTCGCATCTTGTCCTGGCTGTAAATAACTCTGAGTCTTGGCTGTAGCTGGGTCATCTATATCAACCCCCACCACCCCTCGTGGCTCAGGACATATCATGGAATAGAGGGTAGAAGACTTTAAGAGCTAGAGAAGGAAGAGAGCTGAGAAATGCCAACTGTTGATCATCTCACAAAAGCTGTGGATGTCTGTATAAGAGCAAGCCAGTCAAAATGTCATCATCGGAGGGTCCCACCCCTATCAGAGGAGCTATTGGCAGTTGATAGATACTGAAGGAGGGGGAGAAAGCCACTCTCCTCTGGGGACATGGCTGCTTATAACTTTAATGTTTTCAAAACCCACTTTTAATGATGGTTCTTAAACGCTTTAACCTATATTTTAGCCCACCACCCACCAGAGGTAGTGGAAAAGAAAAGATACAGGAGAAGTGGACCTGTTTAGAAAGGTTCTTTGGAGCAACTCCCATCTGTGTTGTCTAGAAAATAGCAGTTCAGTTCACAGGTTAATAGGTAGTGGCAGCTTGATCCACTCATAAACCCTCCACAGATACACTGGTGGTCCAGTTCAGTAGAGTCAAGATAGCAAACACAGATCAGCTGCAGTGGCACTACCTAGCAGAGACAGCCAGGCCTCAGCCTCAGCATGAGTCCACAGGAGGAACCAGCAGGACTACCAGGAGAAGTTCTTGTGCCTCTCTCAGGAAAGCAAAGATCAGAAGATCAGCGAAGTCACAAGACCAACAAGCATTGCACAGCTAGTTCTATAAGCAAGACAAATTTAGCCTCCATCACTGTCCACCAAGTCCTTTTTATACTCCCTCTAAATATCATATGTCCTCCACAGGCCTTGCCTCACCATGTGGTTTGTCTCAGCATGTGTGTCTGTCTCAGCTGCCATCAGGGCCTGAGTTCGAGGAAGCAGAGAAGCTGCAGCACACCTCCAGAAGTTTTTTAGTGTGTTTCTCTCTATGGAGTCCTAACAAAAGGAGGTCAACTATGCAGTGTCAGGTGGACCAATGAATGTTTTTCCTTAGCAAAGACTCCTTCATCACGTGTCCTTCCACATGCTTGCTTTAGCAGAACATCCTCTCTCCTGTGTCTGCTTCAGTGAAACGTTCCTTCACGAGTCTGCCTTAGTCTTTCACCTGTGTCCACTTCAGGAAAACACTCCTTCACGTGTTTGCCCCAGCAAAACACCATCCAACACAACCGACTTTCCAAAGAATCCTTAAGTTTCCACTTCAGCTGCTGGTAGCTTCCTCATGCCCCAGTGGACGACCACACACGTAGGTGAGTGTAGGCAGCACGAACTGGACTCAGAGTTATTGATAACAAAAACTGAATAAAAAGAAGACAGGAAGCTTGGAGGGATGTAAGTTTGGGGCACTATGGGGCGTTGGAGGCAGAAGGGGTAGAAATGATCAATATGCTCTGAATAAATGTATCCCCTCCTCCAAGATAGGATCTCACTGGGTAGCCCTGGCTGCCCTGGAATTCACTGTGTAGACCGGGCTAGCCTTTGATCCACCTGCCTTTGCCTCCCAAGTGCTGGGGTTGAAGATTGTGCCACCACAATGAGTTAGTGTATGATCTTTCTAATAATAACAAAATATTAATTAAAAATATAATCTAGGGGGCTAGAGAGATGGCCCATTGATTAAGAGCCCTTGCCACTCTTGCAGAGGACCTAGATTCAGTTCCCAGAATGCACACGACAGCTCACAATCATCTGTAACTCCAGTTCCTGGAGGATCTGACACCATCTTCTGGCCTCTGAGAGCACCAGACATCCACATGTTTTATTTACATATATGCAAACAAACACTCATACATTATAAAATAAAAATAAAATAAATCTTTAAAAAAAAGTTTGGGAGCCAGATGTGGTGCTACATGTCTTTAATCCCAACACCCAGAGAGCAGAGGCAGGTGGATCTCTGAGTTGGAGGTCAGCTTAGTCTACATAGTGAGACCCCCTATTTCAAAAACAAACAAACAAAAAATCTGGGCAGAAAGATGAAGTGGAAACTTCTAGTTTCTTTGGAAAGTTAGTTATGTCAAATGATGTTTTGCTGGGGCGGACACAGGTGAAAGGGTGTGTTGATATAGCAGACACGTGAAAGGACCCGTGATGAAGGACTGTAAATGTGACCCCACAGACAGTGGGGGACGAGCACTGAACATTGGTTTGGTTTGCTCCGCCTTGCTATTCTTCACATATATTGGTTCGCCTTACATAACATTATTGAACTCTACTTGTGGTAACTCTGTCATTGAGAGAAACTCGCCCAAGATCTTCTCATGAGGTTCCTGCAGCGGCAGTTCGCCACTTCCACAGCCTTGCCTCAGGCCAATTAGCAAGCCTGGAGGTTTCTCAGGATTGAACTACAGCTGCCTGGTGTCTGCTTGCTGAAAAGCCTGGACTGTAGCTGCTGGTTTGTGCCTGTGTCTGCCTGCCTAGAGGACTGGTGTGCAGTGCAGCTGCTGAGTCGTGTTTGGTGTTTGCTAGGGGACTGAACTGCTGCCTAAGAAAATCAAGCTCGCTCTCAAAGAACTATTTCTGACCAGGTCCACTGCCCCCCCCATCCTAATCACCTTTCTCTTCCACTGCCTCTGCTGGTGGTTGGACCCTTACTAAAAGTAGGTTGCAAAAAATGTATGCCTACAGAAAGAACTTTGTGCTTTTTCCTTGTTAGTAGATTGTTAGCTAAAACACGCAGATGTTCAATGATAAATATGTTATGGTCAAAGAAATGGCTCAGCTTTTAACAGCACTTGTTGCTTCTGCAGTGATGGGTGTTCCATTCCCAGCTCCACATGGTGACTCATGAACATCTGTAACTCCAGTTCCAGGAGATCTGACACCTCTTCTAACCTCTAAACAAGGCAGGCATCAGGCACACATGTGATATACATACATACACTTACACAGGCAAAACACTTAAATCTAAAAGAAGTTGATGATTAAATATATTTACAATAGTAAATCTTAACATTGTGTTTATATTTAAAATTTGATTTAATCATATTTTTAAAATTTTAAGAAGAAAGAGGAGGAACAGCAGAGCTTGCATGCTCTGCCCTCCCCTATCCTCCCCTGCCTTCCCCTGCCCTCCCCTGTCCTCCCCTGCCCTCTGTCCTCCCCAGCCTTCCCCTGCCCTTCCCAGTCTTCCCCTGCCCTCCCCTGCCCTCCCCTGACCTCCCCAGGCACCAAGCACACATGCGATGCACACACAGACATGTAGTCAAAGCTCCCATACATGTCAAACATTAAATAAATACTTAGGTATTTGTGTATTTTATGTATATGAGTGCTTTATCTGCATGTGTGCCTGCACTCCAGAAGTTCTCAGATCCTATCGTAGATGGTTGTGAACCACCATGTGGGTACTTGGGAATTGAACTCAGGACCTCTGGAAGAGCATCAAACATTAATAAATAGTTCTAAAAAATGTTTTTAAAGAGAATGAAGGGGGGAGGGAAGGAGGGAAGACGATGGGGGAGAGAGGTTGACCTGGGAAGCTTCCACCATCCTGAGATGTAAGCTTCTGCTAAGGGCCATCAGGGTCTCCATTTCCTCACTGGAGACCATTCTTGCTACAGTTTTCTAGGGACTGATTACCAAAGCCTCTGGCATCTCCCACCCCCGCCCCCCACTTCCTGTGCCCTTAGACTGGGGAGTAAGGTAAGACAAACCAGACCTGGAGGGTTTAGAAGTTAAGGGTTCCTCAGGGCAGGCCCTTTCATCCCAGACCCTGGCTTGCCTCGCTTTGGATCCCAACGTCCTTCACACTGCTGCCTCCTGTCCTCCCAGCCACTATCCTGATCTTGTGTTGTTATGTTTTGGTTTAATTTTTGAGACACGATCTTGCTGTGTAGATCAGGCTAGCCTGGACCGTACTATGTACCTCGGGCTGCCCTCTAATTTATGGCAATCTTCTTGCCTCAGCCTCCTAAGTGTTGGGATCACAGGTGTGTGCTACTGTATTAGGCTCTAGTCACCTTAGAAGTTTTTCTTCCTTGTGTTTTGCAGTTCCTTCTTACTACAGCAAGTCTTCCATTTTGGTATTCCCTCCCTGTAGTTGGAATTATTTGTTTTTTCCTGGACACCCAACTAGACTACATTTCCCAGCATTCTTGGTGCTGAGGCTAACACAGGACTGAATTCTGGTTAATTGGGTGTGTACAAGTACTACAGCTTCTTCCAGACTTGGATTATACAAGCTGTCAGGCATCCTTCTCTTCTCTCCTACAAGCTGGTAGGAAGCAGAGCATTTCCTGACCCTAGCAGGATAACAGGAGTACAAGATGGAAGGAGGTTAAGCCCCAGATGCTCCAAATGCCAGCAGTATATTGTTACGTAAACAGAAATACCTTTTCTCCCTTCCTTCCCTTTGCCTCTTCTTCCTAATTTAAAAAAAAAAATGTAAACATTTATTTTTCTAATATCTATTTATGTATGTGAGTGCACTGTTGCTGTCTTCAGACACACCAGAAGAGGGCATCGGACCCCATCACAGATGGTTGTGAGCCACCATGTAGGTACTGGGAATCAAACTCAAGACCTCTGGAATTATAGCCAGTGATGTTAACCACTGTGCCATCTCTCCAGCCTTGGCCCTTTCAAATTTTTAATTAATTAAATTGTTTATTTATTTTGAGACAGGGTCTCTCTCTACATAGCCCTAGCTATCTTAAATTCACTAAGTAGACTAGACTGGACTCAAGCTCACAGAAATCTACCTGCCTGTACATACAGAGTATTGGAATTAAAGCATGTACATGGCAGGTCCCAGCCTCTAGACATTTAAAAAAAATTAGAGTCTTGATATGTATGTAGCTCAAACTGGGTTCATGCCTCAGCCTCCTGACTGCTGGGGTTACAGGGCAGGCTAACCATTATTGTATACACACCCCAAATGTCAGCATTCTACCTCAAGGGGGTTTTCTGCTTCACAGTACGTAGCTGTATGCAGTAAATGATATAACTTCTATTTATACACCACACCGTTGTCACAGCTAATCATAAACGGGTCACCATAGTTCATGCCTGTAATTCCAGCTACTCCAAAGGGGCACTTGAGCCCAGCCTGGGCCACAGAATGAGACTACCCAGAACAAAGCAACAGACAACTAGAGTCCTTACTCCAACCCTGAAGCCCTCATTGCTAGGCCTCCAATCATTTCCAGAGAGTATTTCAGACCCCAGTCCCGTGCTTACTCCTCTGTGCAGCAACCGTGTATTCGGCAGCCTGGGTGTTGGGCTCTCTGCAAAGACTACGATGCATCAGAAGGCTCCCTGCTCTGACATCCTCACAGCCTCACAGCCTTGGAACACTGTCGGTGGCTCACTTGCTCAGGGCCCTGAGTGGGATCCCCAGCACTGCACATGCCAGGTACAGTGGCACTCAGCTATAATGCCAGCACTCAGGAGGGGGAGGCAGGAGGATCAGCAGGTCAAGGTCAGGGACCAGGGGATGGCTTTGTGTAAAAGAGCACTGGCTGTGCAAACTTGAGGGTCTGAGTTTGGCCTCCCAGCACCTATGTGAAAGAGTTGTGTGAAGCTATGTTCTCCTGTAACCCCAGTGCCTTGGCAAGGGGAGGTGGTGGAGATACAGGGTCCCTGCTGCTTTCTGGCTACCAGCCAAGCCTCACCCCCTCCCCCAAATGCCTGACAGCTCCAAGTTCAGTAAGAACCCTGTCTCAAGGAAATATTGTGGAGATTGTCTATATAGCACATATGAACACAGCATTGTCTGTCCCCCACAGAACACACACACACACACCACAGAAACACACACACGCACAGAGAGAGAGAGAGAGAGAGAGAGAGAGAGAGAGAAATTTAGAGAGAGTTTTCAAGGTCATTCCTTGCTATATAGTGCGTTCAAAGCCATTCCTTGGTCATATTAGACTGTCCCCAAAAACAAACCAACAAATCAAAAACCAAAAAACCATACAGCCTAGTCATCCTCACCATCACAGGAGGCGCTGTACGAGTGTAGACAGTCTGTCTGCAGAGGGGGCAGGGCAAGGGGACAGCTTCACCCAGGACTGACATTTGAGTGAGAGCTTCATGGTTGAGGAGGAGTCTGGTGAGAAGTCACGCGTGTGCTGTGGGGACAACTGGTGGTGGGCTGGCTTTGGGCAGAGCCTGTACAAACCCAAAGGCAAGCAGGTGGCTCTCTTGGCTAACGTTTGGTTCTGTTTTCACTGGGATCTTGGCCAAGGTGCAGCCAGCCTGTCCTGATGTCACAAACCATAGGAAGAGAGCTGGGCACACAGGGCC
This sequence comes from Rhynchomys soricoides, assembly GCA_019843965.1. Classification (NCBI taxonomy): domain Eukaryota; kingdom Metazoa; phylum Chordata; class Mammalia; order Rodentia; family Muridae; genus Rhynchomys; species Rhynchomys soricoides. Next base: position 429,223 of record JADRCH010000112.1, read on the forward strand.
TTCTTGTAATTTGCTGTTGAGAACACTAGATGGCTCACCGCAAGCGCCTGCCCTCCTCCTAAAGAACCAGTTTCTCCTAATTTAGTTTCTACTTTTGTTTAGAACCGTGTGATTGAACTCCTTTCTTGTTAATAGTAGGAGAACTGTACCCTGACACATAGTCTGACTATGGTGGGTGGGTCAGCGCTGACACAGACCCTCCATACCTGCCCCGGGGAGCCCTGTCTTTCCATCCCAGGCTTTGCCTACCCTCACTGGATAAACAGTCAGCAATGGGAGCGAAAAAAGAAGTAGCTATGAATACTCACTGTTAGGAGAACTGGGCTCTAGAGCTACACCGGCCCCTTCTCATGTGGGATTTTTCTAAAACCTCTCCTATCCAGATCTTCTCTCTACCTAGATCTTCACTTAGGAGATAAAGTTTATTTGAAGCTGCGATTGTCTCCCTCTCCCTCCCTCACCCCTTCATTCTCAGAACTGAAATAGAATCCAGAATGTGGACACTAGGTAAGTGCTCCCAAGTCCCAAAACCGTGATCTTTTTGTCTGGTTGGTTGAGTTTGTGGTTTTTGTTTTTTGTTTTGTTTTGTTTTGTTTTCATCTCAAAAAGATGAGTTACTCTGTTTAACAGTCATGGATGTCCTGGAATTCACTCTATACCCCAGGCTCAAACTCAGAGATCCACCTGCCTGACTCCCAAGTGCTGGGATTAAAGGTGTGCACCACCATGCCTGGTAAGATTTTAATTCTTTAAAATGCAGTATACTTGTGTTGTGTGCATCTGTGTTAGAGAGTGTACACATGAGTGCTGTGCTCAGAAGAGGCATTGGATCCCTAGGGCTAGAGTCACGGGTGGTCGTAGTCACCTGACATGGGTGTAGGAACTGAGCTCGGGTCCACTGCAGAGCAGAACATGTTCCTAATGGCTGAACCATCTCTCTAGCTCACAGTATGAGTGTTGATGCATGTAAGAAAGAATGTGATACACAAGACAGGACAGCTCAAAGTGATGATGATATCAAGAATATGGTCAGTTCTGACAATAAAGATTATGGTTTAAAAGAAATTTAAAAGTGGGAGGAGGGCTAGAGAGATGGCTCAGTGGTTAAGAGCACTGACTGCTCTTCCGAAGGTCCTGAGTTCAATTCCTAGCAACCACATGGCGGCTCACAACCATCAGTAATGAGATCTGACGCCTCTTCTGGGTGTCTGAAGACAGCTACAGTGTACTCACAGTGTACTCACATATAATAAATAAATACATCTTTAAAAAAAAAAAAAAGTGGGAGGAGATGGCTTGGTTGCTAAATTGCTAGATGCACGAGCATGAAAGGACCTGAGCTCCATCCCCAGAACCAAGTAAGTAAAACTAAGCTCAGAGGCTGGAGAGATGGCTTGGTGGTTAAGACTTGGGACCAGAATTCAGCTCTTAGCACCCACAGTGAATGCCTCACAACTGCCTATCACTCAAGCTCCAAGAGAGCTTATGCCCTTTTTTGCCCTCAAGTGGCACAGACATACAGACACATAGATACACAGACATACAAGACATACACGTAGAGGCATATACACACTCACACACACATGCACACACAGAATTAGTTAAAGCAACCAGACACACACACACACACACACACACACACACACACAATCAGTTAAAGC
>JADRCH010000112.1:431769-460639 GCA_019843965.1 Rhynchomys soricoides
TTTTTTTGAGACAGGCTTTCTCTGTATAACAACACTGGCTGCTCTGGAACTCACTCTGTAGACCAGGTAGGCCTTGAACTCAGGGATTTACCTGCCTCTGCCTCCTAAGTGCTGGGATTAAAAGCAGGTGCCCCAACCACTTGGTTGTAGACAGAGCTCTTAATGGCTGAGCCATCTTTCCAGCCCTGTGATTATTTAGCTGTTGAATTATTTGAGTTTCAGATGTTGATTTTGAGACAGGTTCTCGTGTAGTTTAGGATGGCTTCAAACTTGCTATGCAGCCCAAGATGGCCTTAAGCTCCTGATCCTTCTGTAACACTTTCCAAGTTCTGAGAGCGACAGACTTGTGCTACCAGGGCTGGCTCAAGGTTTATGTTTTCAAATGACTCAAAAAAAGGATTTTGAACATTTTGCCACAAATAAATATCTGAGCTGAGAGGCATGTTAATCAGCCTGATTTGATTACTCTATGTTGTATATAGATATGTATATATATATATACATATATATGTATATGTATATATATATATATGAAACTGAATAATTATTGCACACCAATTCAAAGTAGAATAAAAATTTGGCCAGGTATGGCTGAATACTCCTGAACTCCCAACACTTGGGAGGTTGACATAGGAGAGAGTGAGTCCCAAGACATCTGGGCTAGTAGTAAGATCCTGCTTGTCTCAAAACAAAGCAAAACCAATAATCCAAAATAAACCTTTCCTTCTTTTTTTTTTTTTGGTTTTTTTCGAAACAGGGTTTTTCTGTGTAGCCTTGGCTGTCCTGGAACTCACTCTGTAGACCAGGCTGGCCTCGAACTCAGAAATCCAAAGGTTTAGCCGGGCAGTGGTGGTGCACACCTGTAATCCCAGCACTTGGGAGAGAGAGGGAGAAAGGTCAGGAGTTCCAGGCCAGTTGGACATCCCAGGCTACATGTCTTAAAATACAAAAACAAACAAACAAACAAAAACCACAAAAAAAAACCCTGCAAAACAAACAAACAAAACAAAAAAACCAATACTAGAAGAAGAGGAAGAGGAGAATAAACAAAAATAAAATAGAATTGGGGGTGGGGGCGCTGTATACAGATCTCAGAAGAGCACAGGCAAAATGAGACCTGAAGGATGGACCAGGGGGAGGAGAGACCGACCGGCCCGTGGGAGGGTCGTTGACTTAGGGCCAGAGAAGCAAGCACTGGGAAGTTTGAGGATGTCTCTAGACACATTGCCTGGCAACAGGAGGAAGAATGGCACTGACTGTCCACAGAGGCTCCGTGGGACAGAAGGGATGCCCCGTCCTTTCCACCCCAACCCTTTGAGAAACAACTCCAGCCTCCACAGCTCTCTCCAACCACACCCTCCATTGCTCTCTAAGAAAAACCTGTTTCACCAATTTTTTTAGAGATTTATTTTTATGTGAATGGGTATTTTGTCTGCAGGTAGGTATGTGTACCACATGTATACCTGGTGCCCTTGAACATCAGAAGAGGGCATTGGATCCCCTGGAACTGGAGTTGTAGACAGTTGGGAGCTGCAATTTTAGGTGCTGGGAACAGAAACTGAGTCCCCTGGAAGAGCAGCCAGTGCTCTTAACCAATGAGCCGTTTCCCAGCCCCTCACCAATATTTCTCATAACTGTAAAAGTAAAGACATTTATTGTATAAAACTTGAAAAACACAGAAAAGTAAGGTAAAAAAAAAAATCCCACTTAAATTCCCCCCCACCCCCTTTAGGAGGACCACACTAAACATTATAGCCTCTATTACAAATGAGATAATGTATTTACAGATCATTTTTCCCTACCCTGTGTCAGCCACAGGCAATTCTGAGGTCATTACACACTTCTGAAGACAAGGCCAGGATGTCACAAACACAAGACACTTACTATGATTTCATACCTGATGGAGTTGAACCTGTCACCGTGTTTTACATTTCTCTGTTTCTGTTTGCCTGCTTGTGTTTTTTCTTCTATTTTTGCTTTTCCTGTATCTACTGCTTACTGAGCTTTCTCTCTCCTGAGCTGAAGGACACCTGTCTGTGTCTACCATGATCTCTTCTACTTACTTATATACTTTTGCCTTACTAGTCTTCGTGTTAAATGCCTTCCCCTTGCTATCTGCCAACACCTCATTCATTCATTCATTCATTCATTCATTCATGGGAACATGCACTGAGCGCTTGCTGCCTGCCAGGCACTGGAGCCACTAGGAACAGAGATGTGGCCAAGACCCTGAGACAAACATTAAGCTTCCTTGTCTTCCTTCAGAGGTAGAATACCAACCACTTCCTAGTTTTGGTCCTCTTGTGACACTTTTGTCTGTCATTCCACTTAGCACGCAGAACATTTGACCCTATCTGGGCTGAAGTTCTGTTGGGTGCTATCCACCATCTCTACCCCATTTCTTTGTCTTCCTCCCTGCACCTGAAAACCTGAAACACCTCAGAAGTGACAGTGGAGCAAGACAGGTCAGAGCCATTGACCTCTCAATTTGGTGACATTCTCTTCTAAGCCCGAAATCGGGACACTTGGCTTGGCAAAAATCAACCACACCAGTTGCTGTGTCCCTTAAGCGACATTTGCAACTCACTTTAGCCATCTCTGTTGTAGCTGGTCCACACAGCGCCTAGTGAGCAGTGGGAATGAGTTCAGTGTGGCCCAGCTCAGCCCTTCCTCTTCCCCATGGACTCAGGACTCAGGGAGGGAACAGTGGCAGCTGATCCATGTTGCTTTCCATTCCTTGTCCCCTCCCTCCCACCCAGGCCACACACAAGCGCACAAAAGCGCACACACACATCTTTTGGTAGGTCAGCCTGTTCTCAAGGACAGTGCCCTCTGACTCAACAACTTCCTCTTGCACATCTCCAGCAGCCACCTTTGGACCATGTGCCCAGGCTGGTATCAGAGGCTGGCGGGTCAGAAGCAGCACGATTGTGGCCTGTCCCCTCTACCTCAGACCCTTAGGGACTCTCTGGCATCCGTGTCCTAACTCTCTCTTATTCCCCTGAGACAAGGGAAGGACTTCTGCCTTGGAATGGAAGAGGAAACAAACTGAGACTGCAAGGGTTTTGCACCACCCTTCTTGCATGTGTGCAAGGTGTGGGTATGGTGTGCTGGTGTGAGGGAGCCTTTGAGGAAAGGGTGTGGCAGCTTAGCTGAAGGACTCATACTTAACGGCACATTTAGTCCCCATCACGTTGGCATTCTTTTGGGGGCTACAGACAGACTTAGGTTTTCAGCCGTACCCTGTCTGAGCACTATGAAGGGATCCAAGTACTCAGCAGCTCCTGCGTGTCCCTCCCTTAGGAACTCACCAGCACCTGCCCTGCTCTCTCCCATGCTCTGTACTCACCAGGACTGTTCACAGCCATCACCTAAATTGTCCTATCTTACACACATACCATACTTCCAAGTGGCCACAGCAAGGGCAGGGACCACAAGGAGCCAGAAACTCTCCTCATCCCTACCCCAAGGAGAGGTGACTGATCTCTGGCAGGCTCCCCCCAGCAGCTACCAGCCAGCCCCAAATCAGAATGCTCTGGGAAAAGTCACAGTTCACAGTTCACCCAGGAGCAAGTTGGATGGCCTCATTCAGGCTCTAAGCTGGCCCCAAAGCAAATGGTAGTCTTGAAGGGGTCCCTGCTGGGGAGGGTGTGTGTGCATGCACTTCCCAGCTTCATCCTGGGGAGTTTTCTGGCTCATCATGGATCCCAGCATTCCAAGGGGGATCCTTGGGGGAAATGTGGGTCAACTAAGGTTATCCTCATGGAGATTCAGCAACTGGTTCCAAAGGGAGCACGGAGAAAGGGAAGGTGGGAGACAGTGGGGGTGGGAGGGGGAGAGAGGAAATGAATGGATGAATAATGAATGAATGAGTGAGTGAGTAGACTGGGTCCACAAATAATCACAAATGCAGAGTATGAGGCAGCTGACGCATGATCCAGGGTTAGAGAGTAGGTTGGATGAATACCTTTGCTCATAGGGATTGAGGTACAGCCCCATCTTTGGCTTGTGGCCCATCAGAAGTTGGGGTTTCCACAGCTTCATCCTCACTGCCCACCAGTGGCTCTTCCTCCCCCTTCAGGTTGGGACCTGGCCCAGGCTTCAGCTCTTCTAGTACTAAAGAGCCCTGTCTAGATTTCCGTCTGCTGAAGAAAGTTGTGAGCGTGGGCCGCTGCCCGGAGCCCTCTGTCTCCAGCTCCCCAGAGTCCTTGTTGCCGCCAGACCCTGATGTGGTTGGGGCCTCTTCATCAGGAACCCGGGCTGGCCCAGCCCAGGCATCCACCACCCCATTTCGTTTTCCACCTCTGTTCAGGGTCAGGGCTCCAGTCCTCCGCTTCTGCCTCTGGCACCACAACAGCAGTAGCATCACGAGGGCCAAAACCACCATCAAGCCAATAAGCACAGGCACCAGCAACATGTCACTTGATCTTTGGCTTGGCAGCCTGGTAGTTATGAGATCTGGGGTAGACATTGTGAATATTTTTATGCTGGAGACCGGGATGCCACGGGTCACACTGGAACTCTCCATAGAACTGGTTGCTATGGTGGCAGGGAGTCCATGGATTTCATTGGAGGTCCCCAGAGACCCAGTAGCCATAGTGGCAGGAAGTCCATGGGTTTCATTGGAGGTCCCCAGAGACCCAGTAGCCATGGTGGCAGGAGGGCCATTGATCTTGGAGCTCACTGTTGTAGCCACAGGGGGTCCACTGGTCTCATCAGAGCTTGTTGTCACAGTGACGGTGGGTGCACTGGTCTTTTTAAAGATTACTAGAGATGTAGATGCCACAGTTCTGTTTGTCACAGGATTGGCTATAGTGACAAGAGGGTCACTGACTACGTCTGATTGTTCTGGAAGCAGTACTGATGGCTTGCTAGAAACTTCCTGAGAAGTTGTAGGCTCAGATACAGGGGTGCTCATGATGGCACCAGAAGTCCCCAAAGAAGACAATTCAGCAGTCCCCAAGAGGGTTGGGGAAACTGGAATTGGGGTCTGCTTCGGGCTGATAATCTCCTTAGAGTCCACTGCCACTGGCCCGATAGAGATTAATGAGTTGGCACTCAAGGCTTCAGAGGTAATTGGGGCCATGCTATGTGGGGTAGTTGTCAACATCGTTATGTTCCGCAGACTTTCTGGGTTCACCACCTGGACCCAGAAGCTTCCAAAGAGGAGGAGAAGCAAGGCCATCTCCAGAGCGAAAGGCAGAAGCAGGAGCTGGGACCTAAATGTAGGGAAGTTACAGAAGAACACACAAGGGTTGGGGAGGGAAACCTGGTCAGTCCCCCTCCTTCTGCCCACTTCCCTGCCAACTGCCAAGCCCATCTTGTGGTTTAACGTTTTTGGTTTTTTTTTTCCATTCTTGCTTTCACTATTATCAGAGACAACAGAGGAACAGATGGCGCCGGTGATTCCCACCCTGGCCTTGGCAGCTAAGATGCCAGAGCAATCATGTCCTCCTGGCCTTCACTCATTGTTCCAACCAGTGGCTCTTGACCCCCTTTCCCATCACCCTACTCATCTTTTCAAACTAGACACATTCCTTCATCCTCTAAGCAACCCCCCGCCCCCGCACCCACCTAGATCATACCGTCTTACCAGTTAAGGCACAGGGCCAGGGGGAGGACCTCCAGCTCTTCCTGAGGCTTGGTCAGGACTGGGCCAGACTGAGCCCCAAGGGGAAAGGAAGTGGGTCTTGGCTCCACCCACTCCACCCCTGCATCCTGCCCCACCCATTCTTACTCCCACAGTTGCCTGGAAGGGGGGAACCCAAAGGTTCAGTGGAGGCATGAAGGTATGCTCGGGGTCCAGAATGAGAATTCTCAGGTTTTCACTGAAGTACAGAATGTCAAAGGGTCAGAGATGGGTGATGGGGACTCAGGGATGGAGTGGAAGATATGGAGCGGAGAACGGTTCCTTCCCATTTATTGTCCCTCAAGCTATTTGGCCAGAACCTGAGACAGGTGGGTGCACTTCCTGCCGAAGAGCTCCTAGAAAGTAGCAGGGCCAGGGGAAGCCTCTCAAGGACCTGCTCATGGTCCTGAAAGGGTTTTCTTCGGGCTGCTGAACCCTGCCAGAGCCACAAGGAATTGGGGTCACTCTGTGGCACCAGTTTAAGCTAGTACTAACACTGAATATGCTAGGGTCTTAGAGACCTAGGGGGCTGGAGAGATGGCTCAGTGGTTATGAGCACTGACTGCTCTTCCAGAGGTCCTGAGTTCAATTCCCAGCAACCACATGGTGGCTCACAACCATCTGTAATAGGATCTGATGTACACATCTGGTGTGTCTGAAGACATCTACAGTGTACTCATATAAATAAATAGATCTTTAAGAAAGAAAGTAACCAGAAGTCTTCAACTGAGTGAGAACTACGGTCTGGGATCATTTTTGCAGATCGATCCCAGGGCCTTAGTACTACATAAGTCCTTTACACTGAGTCACCACCCCCAGCCTTGAATAAGATCTTTGCACTCTTTCTTTAAATGACTTGTCACCTGACTTGAGTTAGGAAATGGGTTCTTATGGTATGTGTCTGTTTCAGAGCCTTTCCTTTTAAAAATGTATAACTGATTTGTATTCGTAAAAACAATTCTGTGAATGATTTAAAAAAAAACAAAAAACCAAAGGAAAACAGGGTGACTCTCCTTTGAGGGGCCTACACCCACACTCTCAGGTGTGTCTTTAGTTCTGAACACCTTTCCTTCTTTTAACCCTAGATCTTACAGATCTATATTTTTAAATCTCCAAAACAGGAAAGAATTTTAAAATATCTATATCTTAAAATCTCTCATTAAGCCAGGCAGTGGTGGCGCACGCCTTTAATCCCAGAGGCAGGTGAATTTCTGAGTTCGAGGCCAGCCTGGTCTACAGAATGAGTTCCAGGACAGCCTGGGCTACACAGAGAAACCCTGTCTCAAAAAAAAAATAAAAATCTCTCAGTAAGCCCAAATTCTCTAACAACAGCAAAAGGACTAAAATAGGTCTCTGGCAGAGTCTGGACTTGTACTATAGCCACTCACTACTGAGTTAACTGGCAGGAGCCTCCAGGTCAGGAGCAGGGCATTGCTCACAGGACAGCAGGCAGCACAAGCATTCATTTGCATGGGCATTCTTAGAGTCCTGGGAGACGCAGAATGGCCCAGATTTTCATCCTGTGCACAGTAGGTCCACCCAGGAATACCAGGCTTGGGGTAGGGTGCTTCATTTATGGCACAAGTAAGCAAGCTACTCTGTGTCCCTTTAGGAAAGTACACCTTGCTCACTGTAACCCATGCTAGAAAAAGCTTAAGGGACAGAGATTGAGGCCTTGCATCCTAGGCAAACCCAGCAAGCATGCTCAGGGCAACTTGGACCCCTGGGTTGCTTCTCCCAACGGTCAACAAACAGGCTCACATAAAAAGAAGGGTTACCTATAGCAAGCAGGCATAGTGGTACATGCGGCGATCTCAGCCCTTTGGAGGCTGAAATTTTAAAAACTAAAATAAAAATAAAAAATTCAAGCCTAGCAGCACACACGCTTAACCCCAGCACTTGGGAATCAGAGGCAGGTGGATCTCTGTGAGTGCTAAGCCAATCGGGTCCACAGAGGGAGACCCAGGACAGCCTGGGCTACACAGAGAAACCCTGTCTCAATAAAACAACACCACCACCACCAGCGTCATTGTCATCAGCAGATAAACCTCCTGTCCTACTGGCTGTGTGTGCAGGCTCTACATTCCACTGGGCACTTCTGTTACCGACTGTTAGTTCAAAGTACACATACTGGGGATCCAGTTCATGTTGGTCTACATAACTGCCTGATAGTTCCTAGCATGCATCACAGCAGAAGTCATCTCTCTCGAGGAATATCATTTACACAGTTTCCTGATTGAAGCAAAGCTCAGGAAATGGTCTTGGTTTTCCTTCTTTCCTGTTTTTATGTTCTGTATTTTGGGGCTTTTGTTTGTTTAGATAAGGTTTGTGTATTCCAGGCTCAATCTCTATCCCAGGAGGACAGGATTCTCCTGCCTTTGCCTCTGGCATTTTGGGGGTGGTATCACCTACCCCAGTTTATGCGGTGCTGGGGATTGAACCCAGGGCGTCTCTGCCAGCTCAGCTATATCCCCAGCCCAGCCCTGATTATTTTTCTGTGATTATGTTCTTTTGTTTTTTTAAATATGTCTGGGTGTCCTGCTGGCATGAATTTTTGTGTGCATGTAGTTTGGAAGGAGGCCAGAGAGGGCATCAGATGCCCCTGAACTATGGTCTGTGGTAGGATTCAACCTGTCTTCCAGAAGAACAGCCGGTGCTCTTAACCACAGAGACATCTCTCTCTCCAGTCAGTATTGTTTTAACAAGAAAGACCAGAGATGATGGAGGACAACTATTATCTTCCCATGGGGGGGGAGGAGAGGGAGAGGCTGGAGAATCAAGAGTTCAAGTCACTCTTAACTACATAGTAGCTTCAAGGCCACTGTGTGATACATGAGACCCTGTCTCAGAAGAGGGAGAATGGCTGGTGAGGGGTGGGAGTGGGGCAAGGGGGATCAGGGTGGGGCAGCCAGGAGTGGAGGTGGGGGGAGTGCGGAGGGGGTCAGAGAGAGCAAACAAGAAAGAAATGGAGATGAAGATAGAGATGGAGATGGGGGGGGGGAGAAAATAGAGTGAAGAATAGGGGGAGGAAAGGAGAGAGAGAATGGTGGCAAGAGAAGATGAGGGAACAGCACCCCACTGTTGAGTGTGTGTTTCTTTTACCACCTCAAACAGAAAAGCAACCAGCTGCAAAGAATTAGCAATTGTTAATTAGAGATGGAACAGCTGTTTGTTTTGCTTTGTTTTTTGAGACAGGGTTTCTCTGTGTAGCCTTGGCTGTCCTGGAACTCACTCTGTAGACCAGGCTGGCCTCGAACTCAGAAATCCGCCTGTCTCTGCCTCCCAAGTGCTGGGATTAAAGGAAAAGCTGTTTTAAGACCTTAGGCTGTGGGGCTTGAGATGGCTGAGAGGACAAGAGCGCTTGCTAGCTCCCTGCTTGCTCGATACTCTTGGACCCACCCTGCTTCAGTTGCTTGTGCTCACAAGGCAGCTTGCCTGCCCCTTTCTGACATCTACAATTGTGCTCATACATACACACCAGCAACACAAAACAAATCTTTTACAGGTTTTTTGTCTTTTTTTTTTTTTTTTTTTTAATAGAGGAATAAAATACAGGGCTGGAGAGATGGTTCAGGGACTAAGAGCACTGGCTGCTCTTGCAGAGGATCTGGATTCCATTCCCAGCACCCACATGGTGGCTCATGACCATCTATAAATCCAATTCTAGGAGGTCTGACCGTCTTCTGACCTCTGACACCAGGCATGCACATGGTACATATACATATACACTCATACATATAAAATTTTTTTACATAAAGTATAGAATATAGGAAAAAATCTTCAAAGACAACAAATATTCCCAACTTTAGAGAGGAAAAAAAATTACTGAGGCAAAAAATTATGGTTTTTGGCAAAATGATCATTTCAAACAAACTGCTGCTGATGGAGTTGAACAAAGACTGGACGTTATCAGAGTGTGCTGGGTATCAATCACCCTTGACTCAGGAGACAGCATCAAGGAAAAGAGTGAATCCAGGCTCTAGCACTCAACAGACATGGCCTGGCTGAGAAAGCTGGCAGGCAAGGCTCACAGTAGGGAGACAGGGAGGAGATGGGATATGGAGGCAGGCCACACCCACCAGCCAGGTAGGTGCAGACAGTTCTCTGCCTCACTCACCAGCTCCCTGCAGCAAGCCTTTCTAGACTGAACAAGGCCCAATAAAGGAAGTTAACTAGCTGCCACTGCATTTGGGGCAGGCCAGGCTCGGTGACACACATGCTCCATTCACTCGGCATTACCTCATTTTAAGGTGAAGAAAACAAGAAACAAATCTGAGAAACAAAACTGCTAGAGAGATTTGCCCAGGCAGTAGATCCTAGGCTGGTTTTGAGTCCTAGGAGATTCAAAGCTGGGTTTACTTATGGCCGGAGACCAAAGGCAAGGCTGGTTAAACTAGCTGGTTTAAGATGGAGGGCAAAGGCCTGAACTGTGCAGGTCAGGGATTGCTGGGATTGGAATAAATTATGTAATACTTAATAAAATAGGGGCTGAAGTCAGCTGTAGAGAGTATCAAGGGAGACTTTATAAGCAGACTTTTTAAAAAAAAAAACAAAACCGGATCCTACTGAGTAGCCAAGGCTAGCCTCAGACTTGAAATTGTCCTGTTCCAATCTCCAAGTTTTGGGGGCCATCGGCATGTGTTGCCATTCCCAACCTCAGAAAAACAGGATCTTTTAGACTGGCCTTTGGAAAGCTAAAGAAGACAGGGATTCCTCTCCTCTGATACACATATCCAAGCTATGAGTCCTGCCATTTTCTAACTTCAAAATGGGTGTGGTACTTGCCATCAAGCTTCTGAGTGCTGCACTTCTTGAAGGAACCAGAAAGCTGAGGTCTGGAAAGCATGAGCAAAGGCTGGGAAATACTTTAAAATCCTTTTATTACATGTATTTGTGGCAGAGGGGAGGGGAGCAGAGCATTGTATATGGGGGTCAGAGGTCAATCTGCAGGAATTGACTCACTTCTTCCAATTTATGGGTGGGACTCAGGCGGTTAGACTTGGTGCAAGCCCTTAACTCACTGAGACCTTTCCCAGACCCTGGAAACATCCTTCTGCATCAATCAAGTCTTCAAAGATTGATTAGGATACATCAAAAAGCTGAGTGACAGTTTGAAGGAATTAACAAAGGTCAAAGCAGGGGTGGGGGTTGTCTCTGTCAAACTGAGGAATGTCAGGTTTGGGTGTGGCTCAGTGAAAGAACTCTTCTCTAGCTGGCCGGGACCCGGAGTTCCATCCCAGAATCAAAAGGAGGAGGAGCAGGAAGAAGAGGGGATGAGTAACCAATAAATACAAGGGGAGAGAAGGAAACCTGAAATTCATGCCGATTCTGAAAAGAATTGAGGCGGAAGGAACTCAGGGAGGAGGCAGGGAAAGGCAGAGGGAGGTGTGAGCGAGAACAGGAAGGAGGGGAGAGGGAGGCAGAGGGCGGCAGGTGAAGCTCTTTCACACTGGGAAAGCTTTACCTGCACCTGGATCAAGAAAGAGTGGGGTTCAAAACACTGGGTGAGAGAGGCCTTAGTCAGGCCTGGAATCCCAGCAGGAGGATCTGGAGCAGTGGCCAGCTACTTCGGGAACTGTGATCCTCTGGGTTTGACCTGATCATAGCCATTGTAAGACAGGAGCTGCTACCAGCCTGAAGCTGAGTCAAGAACAGAAATTATATATAACGGGTTGGTGGACACTGACACCATGACCATGCTGGGAAACAGAGGGCAGTACTGTAAAGAGCCGACCTCTTGGAGGAAGTGATGACCAGCACTCATTCCCTGCTTGCTCCCTGCTGCCTGGAGAGAAAAGAAAGATGCAGTTGAGGGGGTCAGACTTGACTGAGCCATTGCCGGAGTCACTTGCCACTAACTGTATAAAATCCTCAATAAAGGGCATTCTTTTAGCAAGCTGCATTTGTGTAAGGCACTCTTAGGGCTGTCTATGCTGTCCCGTTTTGGAGAAGGACACTACATGCTTCTGGAAAATTCACATTCAAGCAGCCATGTCTTAAAGTATCTCCTCACAGATACATTTTATATTATGTGTGAACTGCTGGTGGTGACACATGCCTTTAACCCCAGCACTCCAGAGGCATGCTAGCAGATCTCTGAGTTCAAGGCTAGCCTGGGCTACAGAGCAAGTTCCAGGACAGCCAGGGCTACACAGAGAAACCCTGTCTCAAAAAAAAAACAACAAAATTATGCATATAATGAATGTGTGTCATATGCAGATGTGTGCACATGAGTGCAGATGCCTGAAGAGCAGAGAGGCATCGGATCCCCTGAGGCCAGAATTGCAGGCTGTTGTGAGCTGCCAGATATGGGCACTGGGAACCGAACAGCATCCTGTGCAAGGACAGCAGGCACTCCTTAATTGTAAGCTACCTCTCCAGTCCTAAAAAGACTGATTGTAAAAGGGGAAGATAGGAATTTTGTGGTGGAAAAATCTAGCTAATACCATCTTAATAGCCAAATTTAACAATAAGAGGACAAACCTATATCAATGGCCTCTTGATAAAAATGCCATAAGGGGGAGGGGGGCTGGAGAGATGGCTCAGTGGTTAAGAGCACTGATTCCTCTTCCAGAGGTCCTGAGTTCAATTCCTAGCAATCACATGGTGGCTCACAACCATCTGTTATGGGATCTGATAGCCTCTTCTGGTGTGTCTAAAACAGCTGCAGTGTACTCATATAAAGTAAATAAATAAATCTTTTAAAAAATGCCATAAGGATTTAAAGTTGTATATTAGCTCAACCGTTAAGACATAGGAAGTGAGATTGGAAAGATGCCTCTGCAGTTCAGCTTTTGTGCTGGTTTGGTCCCAGCATCCCTGTCGGGAGGCCTGTAACTCCAGCTCCAGGATATCTGATGCCTCTGGCCTCTGTGGGCACCTCTGCTCACATGTACACATATGCACAGACACATAATTCAAAATAAAGTGAGACCAGGCATGGCGATTCACGCCTTTAATTCCAGAGCTTGGGAGGCTGGGACAGGCAGATCTCTAGGAGTTTAAGACCAGCCTGGTCTACACAGTGAACTCAATCCAGGCCAGCCAAGGTTACATAGTGAGACCCTGTCTCAAAAAAGACAAATGAATAAAAAAGTGAATCTAAAAAAGAAAAAGAACGAAAGAATAGAAAGAAAGAGAAGAGAGAACAAATGAAATTTCAGGCATGGGTTCAGAGGGCAGCTTGGTTGTAAAGTGCTTGCCTCAGAAACATCAGGCCCTGAACTCATCCTCAGAATCCATACATAAAAACAAAACACAATCAAAACCAAGCAAGGAACGAGAGGATATGCCTACGGTCCCAACACTGGGAACATCAAGACACTCCGATACCTTCCAGCCTAGCCTACTCCAGTAAGCTCTGGGCCAGTGAGAGACCCTACATCAAACAAAAGGTGGACAGTACCTGGTGAATGACACCTCAGGTTGTCCTCTGATCTCCACATACATGTGTGTTGGGTGCAGTGGCTCGGGCCTATGGCCCCAGCCATTGGGAGGCTGGAGCAGCATGGTCACTTGAGCCCAACCTGGACAACACCCTAAGAGCATATCTCTTAAGAAAGTGAGAGGGACAGAGGTGGAGGGGACAGAGAGGGGTTAGTGGAAGCAGCTCTGGCTGAGTGAGCATCAGTTACTCTTCTTGTGACACCCAACAAAAGCACTGTCCTAAGGAAGGAAAGGACTACTTACAGCTGGGTCCACTGCAGTGGGGGTCTTGACAGCTGGAGCTTGAGACCACAGCTCACCTTGAATTCATAGCCAGGAAGCTGAGGTCCCAGGGTTCCTGCTCAGTCACCTTCCTTCCTTCCTTCCTTCCGCCTTTTGTGAAGCTCAGGACCCAAGGCCACGGAACTGTTGAAACTTGCTTCCAGGGTAGGTCTTTTCACCTCAACTTAATCAAGATGTGTGCCAGAGGCTGTTTCCTAGGGGACTCCACATCCCATCAAGTTGACAGTTTACACTAACCAGTATAGTAAGAGACTTTGTCTCAGGGCATAAGGCAGAGAGTGATGGAGCAGGAAGTCTGTGGTCCTTCTAGCTGTCTGCATACATACGTGTGCACATCCACCATCTCCACCCCCATCCACCACACGCATACACAAAGGAAAAGAAAAACCAACACGGTAGACTACATGAAGGACATTTCACAAAACAACCAGCTGGTACTCTTCAGGTCAGAGAGGAAAGGGGGTGGTGGTGTGAGGAGATACTTACAGATCTTAAAGCAGAGACTGCTAACTGTCACATAGATCTTAGATGAAGTAAAAATGTCATTAAGGAGACGTAGCAGTGCACCTCAGAAGAGTGCCTACCCTCACAGGCACAGCCACAGCTCAATTGCATCACAACCACATAAGCAGACAAATGAGTCATTGGGGACGTCATCTGAGTAACTAGCAAACTTTTAATATAAATTATAAGGTAGACAATAGTATTGAATTGGGATTAGCCTTCCTGATTTTGATCCGGTACGTTAGTGGGTAATGCAGCTTTGTTCTTAGGAAGGACGTATTTAAAGTGTAAAGGAATGAATAATCTCAGTATTGGCAAATTTCCTCTTCAAAGCTTCCTATAGACAATTAATTAATACCAGCTGAAGAAGATGATGTGGTGTGCTTCCTATGCCACATAAAGGCCTGAGCTCAGCTCCCCAGTACACACAGAAACTGACAGACATGGCTGCACATGCCCATCCTCTCAGAGCTAGGGGTGGGATGGAGACAGGAGGGTTGAAGGGGTTTTCTGGCCAGTCAATCTTGCCAAAAAAAAATAGCAAAATGTATAGTGAGAGACCCTGTCTCAAGGAAAGAAGAGGGAGAGAGAGAGTCAGAAGAAGACAATACAACATGCTTCTCTCACCTGTACATACACATAGCAGACACATGCACATGGAGGTTCCCACAGCACAGGCACACACTAAAAGGGTTTTTAAGTCCTATTATAGTCCTGGATCCTCCCAGCACTTAGCACCCATGCCCCTACCCTGAACCTCTCCAGCCCCTGAGCCTCAATTCCCCTCCCCAAGCTTCTTCCTACATAACCCAGACATTTTGTCACGTGCTCTCGTTTCTCTGCTCTCTCTCTTGGTCCCTTCTCTTTGGTCCCACTCTCTTCTCTTCCTCTCACGCTGCATCCTCTCTCTCCTCACGGCCCACTCCAGTATGGACCCTTCCTGTTGCCTCTAGATGTTTTCTCCCTGATACCTATACTGTGCTCATTTTCGTTCAGTAGGGAAACACATGAAGGGGCTCTGGCTGTCTGCCGTATCATTCTTAAGACTCCTCGTTAAGTCTGGGGTTTTAAAAATAAACTAAGATGGTTTTTAAAATGCGAAGATATCAATCTGACCACTTATCCCCAGCTTCCGTCTTCTGTCCTGTGGACCTTCTGTCCTGAGGACCTCATCTTCCCTCAAGCCAGTATTCACTGCAGCCAGTCACCTGACTTCATCCCTCTTTTTGTCTAAGATATGACATAACTCCATCCTTTAATGCTGGGCTTAAAGGCATATGCATGCCTGGTTTTCTTGTGGGTTTTGTTGTTGTTGTTGTTGTTGTTTGTTTTGTTTTATTTTAATGGCCTGACAAAAGCAAGCTGAGGGAGAAGGGGTTAATTTGGCTCAGGGCATGCATGACCCAGTTCACTGGGGCAGGGGAGTCCCAACTGTGGCAGGTTCTGTACCTGCAGTCACCTAGGGTACGGTGCACCCCTCCCTTAGGGCTCTGGTCCAATATACTCACTCACCCTAATTAGGATAACCCAATAAACAAGGCCAGAAATTTGCCTGACCTGGATAACTCTCCAGTGTGCTCAAAGGCTTGTTTCCTAGGTGACTCCAGATCCCAGCCGAGCTGACAACAAAAAGTAACCACCACAGACCTTCACTTTGTTCCTGGGGAAGTGCACACGCCTTAAGGGCTTTGCACCATCTGCTTGACCTTTCACTCAGATGTCTGGACAGCCCCTTATCTCACAGGGTGACTCAAATGTCACCCTCTCCAAGATGGCCTTGCCCACATACCGCTTCTACAGGGGAAGGTGATTGAGGAGACAAGCACCATCAGCACCAGGTCTCTGCATGAGCCTGTATACATGGGCACGTGATGCAGGAGAAACTTGAAGTAATACAATTGATGTTATAGAGAACTTACTAATAAACTTGCTTAAGAAATACTAAGGTACACAAAGTAGAATTTAGCTGAAGGAGCACTGTCTCCAATGCAACTGGAGACAAGCCACACACTGAGCAAGTGTGTTAGAAACTGTAGGAATGAACACTTTGTCCTATAGCTGAAGTTTAGGATTGCTAAGAAAATTTGAGCTAAAGTTTGTTCACAGATGTTTATCTCCAGTTGGGTTCTATTACCATAATACAAGATAACCCTGAGTGAAAATCAGGGATTAGTCCCATCCCAGTTTCAAAGAACACTCCTCTGGCGGACAGCTCAAGGGGGCAGCACAGGATGACAGCCACCATTAAGTCCTGGTCTATCTTTAAGTCCCCTGCCCTCTTATCAGGAAAAGCATAACCCTGCCAGGTAGGCAGAATGAATCTGGGTAGCAACCACTCAAAAAGAACAGCACAAGTGTCCTTAAATAATCCTGGAGCCAGGAGGCACATGCCTTTAATCCCAGCACTTAAAGGCAGTGGCAGGATCTCTGCATTCAAGACCAGTCTGGTCTATAAATCTAGTTCCAGGACAGCCAGAGGAAAGAAATATCCTGGCAATATTTTTGCTGTATAAGTCTTCCATCTGTCCAAGTGGTCAGAATTGCAGTCTCCTGTCTCTGTTTAAATTGTTTAAAGTCACATGGCAGTGGTGGTGCATACTTAATCCCAGCACTCAAGAGGCAGAGGCAGATGGTTCTTTGAATTCTAGGCCAGTGTCATATACAGAGAGTGTGCCAGGAAAAGCCAGGGATACACAGAGAAACCTGTCTCAAAATAAATTAATAAATATATATAAATAAATAGTTCAAAGTACAACTCAGGGCTGGACCTGAGACAGATTTAAGGATGACAGTGTTTGTGTGTGTGTGTATGTGTGTGTCTGTGTGTGTGTGTAATTCATAAACCTAAGGTGGACCTAAGTTAGTGAAATCAGCCAGAGCTGGAATGCACTATAATTACAGAGGGTTTTTCTTTTTGTTTTCCCCTAAGGTTATTAAGTAGATTTTTATGGGGAAGGGGGCATAGTTCTGCATCACACAAACATTTGAAAATGCACATACACAAACACACACTGTTCTAGAATGACTATGCCTTCCCAGTGAGAAATAATAACCTAAAAGGAGGCCCTCAACAGCTCCCAGTGGTCTTTGAACAGCTAGTGGAGCAGTCTCTGACCAGGCCTTTTCCTGTAATGCTAACTTTTTCAAGGTCTACTTTTAATGATGGTTCTTAAATGTGTTAACCTCCTTGTAACCCTCTGCCCACCAGAGGTAGTGGAAAAGAAAGGATACGGGGAGGTGGGCCTGTTTAGAAAGGTTCTTTGGAGCAACTCCCGTCTGTGCTGTCAAGGAAATCAGCAGTTCAGTTCACAGGCCAGCAATGACAGCTCTATCCACTCGAAAACACTTCACAAACACACCAGCAGTCCAGTTCGGCAAATGGGTTAGCAACAGCGGTGACACAACTTAGCAGAGACAGCCAGGCCCTGGCCTTGGCACAAGTCAGCAGGAGGGACCAGCAGGAATACCAGAAGTCCTCAGTTGTGCCTCTCTCCGGGAAGTAAAGATCAGCAAAGACCCACAAGCATTGCACAGCTAACTCTAAAAACAAGCCAAGCTCAGCCACCCCCAAACAACTCGTGTCCTCCGTGGGTCTCACCTCAGCATGTTTGCCTGCCTCAGCTGACATCACTCTGCCAATCAGCCCAGTCCGAGGAATCAGCAAGAAGCTGAAGCACATCACCACAAGTTTTTTGGTGCATTTCTCTCTATGGAGTCCCGACAAAGGCAGCTCAACTCTGCAATGTGAGGTAAACCAATACATGCGTGTTGTCAGGGAAGACTCCTTCATCACGTGTCCTTTCACATGCTTGCTTTAGCAGAACAGCCTCTCTCCTGTGTGTGCTGCAGTTAAACATCCCTTCATGAGTCTGTCTTAGCCTCTCACCTGTGTCCACTTCAGCTAAAAGTTCCTTCATGTGTTTGCCTCAGCAAAACACCATCCCACACAATTGACTTTCCAAGGAACCTTAAATTTCCACTTCATTTTCCTCCAATTTTCCTAGGCCCGTCATTCAAAATGCACATTCTGAAATGTTTTGTCCCAGTTCTTTAACACTCAGATAGAGGCCATTGAACTACAAATGGTCTGACCCCAGAAGCAACTTATCAAATGGAAAATCAAGAGCATCCTGAGTGAGCGGTTCCTCATGATATGGAACTCTTTTTGTTTTTGTTTGTTTGTTTGTTTTGAGACAGAGTCTCCCTATGTAGCCCTGGCTGTCCTGGAACTCACAGAATCCTACTGCCTCTACCTCTTGAGTGCCAGGATTACAAGCATGCACCATCACCTCTGAGGATTTTTTCCAATGATCTCACTGACCCTGAGAGAGCTTACTACTCACCAAGAACTTTAGAGAAAGCAATAACCTTGAGTGAGAGAGCATTTTTCCTTAAGAATGTTAGGATCTAGGTAAAATGCTGAGGCCTAAGTAAAATGTTAAGGCCTAGGTAGCAGTTACCTGGCTAGCCTGCCATTATAAGGAAACTTTCTCATGTTTCTGATGTTATTAGGAAACTTTCTAATGCCAAGATTGATTACATATTCTGTTATGTTCTTTGCCCTTGGAAACAAATCATGATGTAAGTCAGTAGAACTGTATAGTTACCCACAGTAAGCTTGGTCTGGAACCAACCACATAACACTTCCTGTACCTACGCATAAGCTTTTATGGTATTTATTTGCTCTATAAGCTGCCCCTGAGATGGACCCCAACATACGAGAGACACCTGTACCATATAAGAAACTATTTGGAATAAGACTTCCATATTGAGTGGTGCTCTAGTGAAGTTTAAGTTCCCAAGACCTCCTTGGGAACTGACATCTTACTTGGTAGAAGGAGACAAGGAGACATGTACATGTATAACTGACATCCTGGTTGGCAAGTTAAGACATGAATGTTAGACAAGGCAAGTCTCCTGCCACAGTTGAGTACCTCAACCAATGGGAGCAGGGTAAGTGTACAGCAAAGACACGTTCCTAAGGAAACCCCCCATCCCTAAATCCTGATTGATGAAATAACTTGGCACAAATGTTTGTGGATTTGGGGCTTAAAACCCTGTAGAATCTTAACTTGGAGTCATGGTTCAGTTCCCGAATCTGGACCATGATCCTGGCTGACCAGTCCTGGGCACATGCTCAATAAACTCTCCCTTTCTGACTGAGATCAGTGGGTTTGTGAGGCAATTCCTGGACTCCAGTGGAGAACAGACAGGGTTAGGGAATAATCAGTATATAAACTGATGACATGACCAACCACTCCATGATATGGTTAAGGGAAAGCAATTAGAGAGAGAACAGCCAGAGGCATCTGAAACAGTCCACAGCAGAGAGAGAAAGGAGAAAGGAGAAGCAGAGAAATAGAGAGAGGAACACCGGGAAGGGGGGGGGAGGGAGTGGGAGGGAGAGGGGGAGAGAGAGGGAGAGAGAACATAGCCAAAGTAGTAAGGTTATAAAGGAGAATGAGCAGTAGGCAGAAGGAAGGGGGGTGGGGGGTGAGGGGGGAGGAGGGAAGTTTAGGAAGGAGTGGGAGTGAGAAGAGCCAGGACGCCAGCATGGACTTTGAAATGTGTAACAGGTACTTGTGATACTGAGGGAACCTGGAGCCAGCATGAGCTTTGATACCCTGACAGGCAGCCATATGTCCCCTCTGCCAGTGACTCCTTTCAGTAGAGGGAAACCTGCTTCACACATTTCTAAGGAACTCTGGCTTTTATAGAATTGTCAGAAGTCCTCCTAGAGTTGAGGTTGAGGCCATTTTTGGATCTTTGTACAAGCTTTTGAGTTTGCAGAAATGGCGTTTCCTTCGGACCTGACACTAAGAGAGCTAAACATGTAAGTGGAGTTTCAGATAACACAGTTTTTTCTGTTTTTTTTTTTTTTTTTCTTTTCTTTTTTAGTCCAGGAAAGATCCAGCTATCTTAAACTTTACATATAAATCCCTTTGATTGGACAGTTTAAAAGAGTTTTCTTTCTTTTTTTTAAAAAAAGATTAATCTGTTTTATTTATATGAGTGAGTACACTGTCGCTGTCTTCAGACACACCAGAAGAAGGCATCAGATCCCATTACAGATGGTTGTGAGCCACCATGTGGTTGCTGGGAATTGAACTCAGGACCTCTGGAAGAGCAATCAGTGCTCTTAACCTCTGAGCCATCTCTCCAGCTCTCTTAAAAGAGTTTTAATACCATGAGATATTAACAAATATTAACAAATAAATTTACCATTTGTTGTAAGAAAGTTGTCTCTCCTTCTTCTTCTTCATCTTTTTCTTTTTTGTCTTCTTCTTCCTCCTCCTCCTCTTCTTCCTCCTCCTCCTTTTCTTCCTCCTCCTCCTCTTCTTCCTCTCCTCCTCCTCTTCTTCCTCCTCCCCTTTCTCAAGACAGGGATTCTCTGAATAGCCCTGGCTGTCTTGAAATCTGCTCTGTAGACTAGGCTGGTCTTGAACTCACAGATCCATCACTCTGCCCCCTGAGTGCTGGTATTAAAGTCATACACCACATGCCCAGATGGCAATATCTATTTTCACTGGGGCCTGTACCCAGTATATATAACATATGGACTTCCTTCTCCATTTTTTTCCAGCCTATATACCATTGTTTCTTCAGAACACCTTAAGGCCTCATGCAATTGGGGCCTAACTGCAAACAACCAGCTTGGAGGCAGGTAGATACCCAGGTGAGGGGGATAAAGGTCTTGCAATCTTCTTTTCTGGAAGGGACATTAGAATTTGTCAAGTCCAGCTGTGATGATTTAAACAGGCACAGCTGGGATTCTAGAGACAGCAATCATTCCACTTAGAGGATACTATGTAACATTAAACATTAATAAAGGAAGATTGGATTGAAACTGCACACATAGGGTAGTCAGTGCAGTGAATTTATATAGCCTGTGCACACACTGATGAAACATTACACCTTGTAAGTTTCCAGGTAAACCTTAGAGAAAACAAAAGGCAGCCTTTATGACTTACATAGCATATAGAGTTATTTATCATAATCATCACTAAATTTATGTTTGCAGCATCTGAGAGAAAGAGCTAAGGGAACACTGTTAAAACTACCATGCTGGAGAGCATTACAGCACTCAGTCCTAAATAATGTCTTCATCCAGCTCCTCCTCACAGGTTTAAGGGATCTATGCTGATGCAGAAGAAAAAGTAAAAAGATAGTATGAGCCAGAGGTGATGGACACCAGGAAACAGTGTCTTCTAGACACAAGAGGACGGATGCACACAGGAACTGTGTCAGCACGTGAAAGGCCTGCACAGGTTCAGCTCAGACCGGGTCCCAGCACTGAGTTGGGGATGTGGGCATGAGCTCCCAACCCTAACCAAGACAATGCAGCTGATACCCTCTGCCAAAGGAAAAGCCAGTTTTCTTCAACTGATTCTCAGAGGGTCTACTAACCATACTTCATAGCAGGCCCATGGCTAGGAATAGTTGGCCAACACACACACACACACACAAAAAAAACCTCAATGGTATTTTTTTTATAGACCTTTTGCTTCTTTATTTGGGAATTTTTGATTTATTGGTCTTTTGAATATTTGGATTTTTCCTCTGTGTGTGTGTGTGTGTGTGTGTGTGTTTCTTGGTTTTGATTTTTTTTTAAGAAAGAGAGAACATAAGGTTGAAAGTTGAGAGGAGAGAGGGAGCTTGGAGAAATTGAAGAAAACATCAGCATATATTGTACGAAAAAACATGGTGGGCTTTGTTGTTGTTGTTGTTGTTGTTGTTTTGTTTTGTTTTAGTTTTGGTTTTCAAGACAGAGTTTCTCTGTGTAGCTCTGGTTGCCCTAAACTACTTCTGTAGACCTGGCTGGCCTCAAACTCAGAGATATGCGTGCCTCTACCTCCCTAGTGCTGGGATTAAAGAGGTACACCACCACTGTATGATAATTTCCAACTAAAAATATTATGTTATTACAGAGACAGTTTTAGGCACTCCGTCCCTTTTATTTTTCCACATATGAACATCCTATTCATATTAGCTAAATTTATTACAGACATTTTTGTACCATGATAAGCAAAGGAACTTCTACTGGAAACAGTTTGCACTTGGCTGTTCTCAAGTGCACGTTGCCTTTTTCCTGGCCTGCTCTGCTCTTCTCCTTCTCCCTGTCAGAGAATCGAGAGACCAGTCTGACTCAGGACAGGCGCCATGAAGGAAACTTTGAGACAAACATGCTTGAGTCATAAATGAGAAGGTCAAATCCCAGGTCTAGAGCCAGTTTCTCATGACTAAAAATAGCTTGTGGCAATTTTCCAACATTACCCATATGCAAAAAGGCACCTAGTTTTCTATAAGACCCAGCACAGGGATCTGCATATTCATAACCAGTTCTTGTGTGGTTGGAGATTGGGGTAGACAACCTGAAAAGCTTGGTAAGTATTCTCTGTAATGCCATTGTTGAGAATTCTGGAGTTTTAGTTTCTTTAAAAATCAGAGAAACATTATCACAATGTGCTTTCATTTTAATCCCAGGTGTGGGATATGGAGCTGCCTGGGACTGTCTGCAGCAGCTGACTATGATTTGCCTCATGCTCTAGCAGAAGTATGGTTGTGCCAGCTGCTGATAATTTTTGCAATTGTGTGACATTTGGAATTCTGGGAACTTTGCAGAGGTTACATAAATGCTAGGACCCTGAGAAGCGTGGCTGGTGATTGTTGGTGGCTTGGGACCATTGGTACAGTTGGTTAGTGGCCGTGGTCAAAGCAGAAACAAAAGGAAAGAAATTAGACTCCAGGATATCTGCCCCTCCCCCCTTCTTCTCCTATGTCATGCTTGGGGAAGAAACCGGGGAGAAGGAGATAAAGAGTGGGGGAAACCCCCACAAAGTAGCAAAGACCAACTTCAATTCTCCCTCTTAAGAAGACATCAAGATGCAGGATAATGACAGTTTTATGAAACAGGGAGGTCTCAGCTTCTTTGTGAGTCAAACTTCTGATAAAGTTTTTTCTCTTTGACCCTTTTGAACTTATAAGTGTTAATCCCTGTCTTAGGGCTTCCATTGCTAAGAAGAGACACCGTGACCAAAGCAACTCTTACAAAAGGACAACATTTAATTGAGGGTCAGAGGTTCGGTCCATTATCATCATGGTTGAAATCATAGCAGCGTCCAGGCAGACGTGGAGCTGGAGAAGGAGCTGAGAGTTCTACATCTTGATCTGAAGGGAGTCAGGAGGAGACTGTCTTCCAGGCAGCTAGGAGGAGGGTCTCCAAGCTCACTCCCACAGTGACACACTTCCTCCAACAAGGCTGCCCCTCCTAATAGTGCCACTCCCTGGGCCACTCGTGTTCAAACCACCACAATTCCCTTAGTCTAGAGTAAGGCCACTACTATAAGGTAGGGCGTCCCCTTCGGAGTCAGTACAGGACACACCCAGTCACCAAGTTCTCAGCTCAAAGGAGATTTATTACCACAGAGGAGCAAGCAGGGGTGGAAAAGGCTGCAAAGACAGACAGCAAGCAGCAACAGCAGCAGTAAGCAGGTGTTTTTGCAAGAGTGGATCTTTAAAAGCAAAGAAGGGGAGTCTGTCTTAGGATGAGTCAGTAAATCCTCCTGATTGTAGATATTATCCAAATAATGAATTTTGATTTTTGGTAGGACCTTGGCATTTTTGTCTCAGGAACTTTGTCTCACTACTGGAGGATGGATGGAGCAGGAGCAGGCTGGGCAAGGTTAGGATGGCAGGTGACAGGGCATGTGGCTGGGTAGTTGGCAGCATAGTTGGGTTAGAATAGATGTGAATCCTGCCCAGCTTTAGTTTAAGAAGCTTATTAATAGACACACCAAGTCTGCCTGTCATTATTTCAGAGCAAAGGCAGGAATAGAACAGTCCCAGACAGTACTTTACAGAATCCAAACTTAGACAGATTCAGGTAGTAGACAAGTCCCAGGGGCTAACAAGCACTCCCTGGAAACAGAAGGCTCCTTAGGAACCCCTGATATATGTTGGGGTTCAGGAGTCTCCACACAAACACCAGTCTCAATTAAACAGGGATGGTTTATTGAATGTACACCCCAAGACTGATCAACCAGGGCAACAGCTTAAAACTGTGCACTGGGGGCTGGAGAGGTGGCTCAGAGGTAAAGAGCACTGACTGCTCTTCCAGAGGTCCTGAGTTCAATTCTCAGCAACCACATGGTGGCTCACAACCATCTACAATGTGATCTCATGCCCTCTTCTGATGTGTCTGAAAACAGCTACAGTGTACCCATATACATAAAATAAATAAATCTTTAAAAAAACAAAAACAAAAAACTGTGCACTGGACATTTCTCAGGGCCAGCTTATAAAGACTAAAACCACAAAAACTACAATGAGCTCATGCACAGGTGCTGGAAGTACTGCCCAGTGGTCAGCCCTGACTCAAGCCACTTTAGACATGACAGTTCATATTGACCTCTGACTTAATGGGTCCTATGTGAAGCTTATAGTTGTGGAATTTCTTAAGATTAACAAACTTTGGGCTGGAGAGATGGCTCAGCGGTTAAGAGCACTGACTACTCTTCCGAAGGTCATGAGTTCAAATCCCAGCAACCACATGGTGGCTCACAACCATCCATAATGAGACCTGATGCCCTCTTCTGGTGTGTCTGAAGACAGCTACAGTGAACTTACATGTAATAAATAAATAAATAAATCTTTAAAAAAAAAAAGATTAACAAACTTCAGAACATACAAAACACATCAAGTTATGTGGTCAGCATGACTCTGCTCTGAGTCAAGTTATTTTTCTGTGTCAATGACTGGCAGGCTGGGCTGGAGAGATGGCTCAGCAGTTAAGAGCACTGACTGCTCTTCCAGAGGTCCTGAGTTCAATTCTCAGCAACCACATGGTGGCTCACAACCATCTGTAGTAGAATCTGATGCTCTCTTCTGGAATGTCTGAAAACAGCTACAGTATACTCATATAAATATAATTAATAAATCTTTTAAAAAATGGCAGGCACATTACAGCAACAATATGTAATAGCTGGCGAGCATGGAACAAAATGGCTACAGCTACGCTGGGGGTGTGGGGGTAGGCTTCAACACTTTACAACAAGGCTAGGCCAGTTACCCAGTAATTGAGTGGGGCCTGTGAGCAGCTGCTGCTTGGTGGAAGGTGCAGTCCAAGTGCTGCTGCCTGTGGGAAAATTTTCCAGGAGATTGCAGCCCTGGGAAAGAAGATACAGGTTATCCTGAGCTTGGCATCACAACTTAGGCTTTGCCTGTTAAGACTGAAAGGGTGGGAAGTCCCAGTGCTCAGCAGTGGGGGTCTCTTCCAAGTGGTGCCAAGTGCCAGCTGATGGTCACAGGTGGACTGAGCCTTTGAGCAGCATTAGGGGTTAGAGCAGGAGACCATGGAAGGTCCTTGACTCCTTTAGGCACTTCTCATCTGCAGCCCGAGGGAAAAACATTTCCCAGAGCTGCGGCACTGAGCAGAGGACCTCACTGAGCGTGAGGCCTCCTGGAAGATAGCAGTTTATGCTGCAGGCCCGCTGAAGGAACTCCTGGTCGATACCCTCGAAGCAGCTCTCTGTGATGGTCTGTATGTGCTCCGCCCAGGGAGTGGCACTATTAGGAGGTGTGGCCTTGTTGTAGTAGGCGTGGCATTGTGGGTGTGGCCTTTAATACCCTAGCCTCAGCTGTCTGAAAGTGAGTATTCTGCTAGCAGCCTTCAGATGAAGATGTAGAACTCTCAGCTCCTCCTGCACCATGCCTGCCTGGATGCTGCCATGTTCCTGCCTTGATGATAATGGATTGAACCTCTGAACCTATAAGGCAACCCCAATTAAATGTTGTCCATTTATTTATTTATTTATTTTGGTTTTTCGAGACAGGGTTTCTCTGTGTAGCTCTGGCTGTCCTGGAACTCACTCTATGGACCAGGCTGGCCTCGAAATCAGAAATCCACCTGCCTCTGCCTCCCAAGTGCTGGGATTAAAGGCCTGCGCCACCACTGCCTAGAAAATGTTGTCCTTATAGGTCATGGTGTCTGTTCACAGTAGTAAAACCTTAACTAAGACACCCTGGAATGTGAGACTTGGCAGACACCAGCTACAGACACGTAGAAACGTGTTTTCTCTATACACTTTAGAAGTACGACCTGTCAAAGGCACTTAAAAATTAAGATAAGGTTTTCCTTCTATGCTGCCTTGGTAAATAATGATTTCTAAACAGTAAAAGTTAAAGATCACTGCCTTAAGTGTATGTTTAGCCTTGTTTCTTGCTACTGCCATTAAGTTACAATGTGCTCTTTTTATGTGCTAGATACATTCTTCATCATGTAGGTAAACAAACACAGGTTGTCTAACTCAGATATGCTTAATAGACCAGCTCTCAATCTTGTCATAAATCTTCAAAATGTAATATTAAATGTTTAAGCTTATGACAGAGACTCCCAAATCCTGACAGTTTACCCCCCCCCCCCCCCCCCCAGGTCTCCAAGAGGCCATGGGCATAGCAACAAGATTCTACCTGGATTGTGGTGTGATAACCACTGAGAAAACCTTTCTGAGAAAGGCTTCGTTGCCTTGCCCACTGCCGGGGCTTGGCCTTCACTGTGGACAAACAGAGAACACCCAGAGAGTTAAATGTCTCATATTGGCTAAGTCAAGGTGGGTCACTTTTCATTTCACACATATCTACTCCACAGGAAAAAACTTGTCATCTTCTGGGCCTGGCGGCCAGACTGACTCTGCCCAAGTTGCCATGGAGACCATAGGGACCTGGGAACTGTTCAGGTAGTGGACTTTAGACCAACCTCTGTCATTTTAATTAATACATGACTGCTAGATTATAATTGATTCTTCCCAGATATCTGACTACATTGGCAGCTAAGGTAACTGTAGCTTGACAGCTGGAAACAGACCCAGCTCCTTACCCCAAGGGAATCCACCTTATTTGCTCATTAGTACGTTTGTTAACTAGCTAAGACTGCCAAATTTCTTATCAAAGACAGACAGGTTTGCCTTGCTCGCAGGCTTCACGATAAAGGATACACAAGCTCAGATGTAAGCTTCCACAGATGGAACCTTCTGTCACTTCCGTACCTAAACTCAGTTTCCAGTGACTAATGCTCCATGTTTTCCCTCCTTGTTATTCCACTGTCCTAACCAATAGGGTTCTTATCAATTAGCCTAACCACTATATGGTCCAACTGTATAGTCACAAGTTCAAATTTTAAGTTTCCTTTGATTGCCTTTTTTGTTTTTTGTTTTTTGTTTTTTTTTTTGGTTTTTTTGGTTTTTCGAGACAGGGTTTCTCTGTGTAGCCCTGGATGTCCTGGAACTCAATCTGTAGACCAGGCTGGCCTCGAACTCAGAAATCCACCTGCCTCTGCCTCCCAAGTGCTGGGATTAAAGACGTGCGCCACAACTGCCCGGCTCTTTGATTGCCTTTTAAGGTAAATTCAAAGTGTTTCTCATACTGAATCTACACTATCGGCTGTCATAATCAAATATAAGTTTTCTTGGATTGTCTTTTAAATATGGACTTAAGATTGTTCTCATTTTACTAAATTTATGTATATTCACTCTCCTAGACAGAAAGAAAAAGCCCTTCTTGCTCCTTCTGCTCCACAAAACATTTTTTGTCTTCCCTAAGCTCATCTTAAAGACTGTTCATGTCGTTAACAAATTTATCTTATAAGCTACAGGAAACCCACTCATATCTACCTCTCATGAACCAAATAGACCCCATCCAGATAAGTACACCTGCCAATCACTAGCCTAAGTTCCAACTTGCTAACTATTCCAGAGGGTAAGATTCGTGTGTGTGTGTGTGTGTGTGTATGTGTGTGTGTGTGTGTGTGTTTCAGCATCTTGTCAAGTCCAGACATTTGCTCAAAAGCTACACTCAGGACAGCCCCTGAGAAGCAGCAATCCACAGATCCTCTGATCTTCTCTCACAGACACAGACACTTCTACTGGACTGGCTCCTTCCTATCTATCCACAGCTGGTTCCACAGACCCTGGACAGCAAGGAAACAGCCAACTCTCCTGTTTCCCAGAGACTCATCGCCCTGAAGTCAGCAGTAAGTAGCTAAAGATCACAATGACCCTATTCCTGCTTCACCATCATCTCTTTCTAGTTTTTCCTTTTTTTAAATTAAACCAAAATGGGGGAATGTTAGCATTCCTTCTAGGCTCCGCCCCACAGTTACCTGGCAACAGCCAGATATGCTTGACTCACTATAAAAGGGACTGCTTGCCCCTCCTCACTCTCTTGCTCTCTTACACTCTAACCCTCTTCCCTCTCTGTCCCTTCTCTCCCCATTCCCCTCCCACCTCTCTCCCCACGTGTTCAAGGCTGGCCTCTCCTCTTCCTCCTCCTCCTCCTCCTCTCCCTCCTCCTCCTCCTCTCCCTCCTCCTCCTCCTCTTCCCCCCACCCCTGCCTTTCTCTCTCTCTACCACCCTCTTTTAACTCCCCTCCCATGCCCTAAGCTCTATTCCATACTATGCCCATCGTGTGGCTGGTCCTCAGGGGGAAGGGACGCCCCAGCACGGCTCAAAGAGGCACCCCCTTCCACCTCACCGTACTGCGTTTTTACCAAACATTTCCCTGGATTCCCTTCCTTTTTTATAAAACACAATGACCCCCAAACTCTTTTTGCAGAGCTGCTTTATTGTTACACAAAAGCCACCTTTAGCAAATCATTTTCCACATACTAAAACCTCTTATGAGATGTAGGGGTTGTCTTGAAAGAACCATCACTTAAGCAATTCTCAGCCAAACAAGACTTCCTCGGGCTGGAGAAATGGCTCAGAGGTTAAGAGCTCTGACTGTTCTTCCAAAGGTTGTGAGTTCAAATCCCAGCAACCACATGATGGTTCACAACCATTCATAATGAGATATGATGCTCTCTTCTGGGGTGTCTGAAGACAGCTACAGTATACGTACATATAATAAATAAATAAATCTAAAAAAAAAAGTCTTCCTCGTTTGCCAGGCGTGTCTTGAGACTAAATTATACAAAGGCTCCTCTCTCTCTGATCTCTTGCTCTTGCCCCTCCTCT
>JADRCH010000112.1:460649-485516 GCA_019843965.1 Rhynchomys soricoides
TTGCTCTTGCCCCTCCTCTCTCTCTGATCTCTTGCTCTTGCCCCTCCCTTGCATCTCTTATCCCTTACCTCTCCCCCCAACCCCCACGTGGTCTTGGCCGGTCTCTCCACTTCTCTACTCTCTCCCTCTCTCTGCCTTTCTCTGCCTCTACTACCCTCTTAACTCCCCTCACCATGCCCTAAATAAACTCTATTTCTATACTAAACAAACAAACAAACAAACAAAAGGCTCTGAGAATCCTTCAAAAGAACACACCCACAAAATCTCAGAGAACAATCACTGACAAAGGCTACTTCAAAGCCTGGGTGCCATCACTCCAGAATTCATGCCAGATACAATGGCTCTGCTAAAATTCTGCTACATCTAAGTGGTTCTTCTGCACAGAAAAACAGGCCATTGACTCTGTGGCCCCTCCGGTAGAGCCCCTGGCTTCCCTGGCTGGCAAGGCTGCTGAGATGCCTGGAGTCTCCTTGGAGGTAAGAGAAGAGGATGATCTACTTTTCCCAAAACTAAGCTCTTGCTCCTGTGACTCCCACAATAAGGGTCCAAAAACTGCTGAAGGAAAACCCCAGACTCAGATAGTATGCAAAGACAAAGGGCATTTATTCTGCAGAAACAACCTGCATTCCGGGTCAACCATTCTCTAAAATGGTGAGCTCAGACAAAGGTACGTAGGCCTTCCTATTGGGAACCGGGGACAACTCTGTAGAAGGATTAGGTAATTTAACATTTCATTGAAGGATACTAGGGGTCACGGGCGATCAGTGGTCTGCATTTCTATGTCATGAATGTTCAATCATGTGATGAAATAGGGCTGCCCAGCACAGAGAGCCCATTCTGAGATATTTCCCCATGTTTGTGGCTATCCCCAGGCTGTTCTTTGGGAGGGGGGTTTATGATCTTGTTCTGGATATTATGGTCTGTTCCTAGAGCTTGTTCCTAGTGTCTTATGACTTATTTTCTGGGACTTACAGTCTATTTCTGAAGCTGGTGCCTTAAGGCATTTTTTGAAATCAGACCTTGTCCTTCAATGGACACAAATGGGGTTCATGTTGCCCCCTTCACCACAGCCACCACAGCTGCCCTGCTCATTCTGGGAGCTTATCATACAGGGCTCAGTGGGCGAGGCTACATGGCTCACTCATTCTCTTTAGAGCTACCTCAGAGCCATTACCTTGATCTGAGCAAGATTCAAAACTCCTTCATCCTATGAATAAGGTCCTAGGTCTTAATTAAACCTCTTGCATCAAACGAGATTTATGAGCCGGCAGCTTGGCCCTGAGGCACAGATGAGGCAGGCTTCAGTAGTAAAAGTGAGTTTGCAATCTAGTTTATCCTGCTCAGTCCAGCTGAACTGCTGGCGAATTTCCTCAAAGTAGGTTCTTTCTAAACACCCTAGACAGAGGTCTCTCTGCAACATAGTGGTTTTTTGTTTGTTTTTTGTTTTTCAGAAGATACACAGGCATCACATTTATTTACAGATTCATTCAAAGATTTCAACACACCCTTCCATTGTTTTCCTAGCGGGTAACGAGACAGCCATGCTGGAAGGAACCTGGGTGGGCAGACAGTCCTACCCCAACGTTAGCTTTACTAGGAAGCTCCCTGAGGACTCGATATGAGCCCACAGGGTGGGATCTGCTTAAAAGCTGGAGTCTAGTCTTATCCTGCAGGTTCTTTGTTCTTTTCCTTACTCCAGAGTGTGCACTGTCCATTAGCAATACAGAAGCCATTCAGAGGAAGCACCCAGAATACTGCCCAGGATCACTCTTAATTTGTCTTCCTAGGGTTCCTTCTCTCAGGCTGGTTGAGCATCCTTTCCAGCATCACAAGAGGCTAGAGTAGAACAAATCTTACTGGGGCCTCCAAGACAACACAGGGTGTTTGGTTTTGGACCTCAACAAGAGGCTGAGGTGAATATTTTACAAAAGCAGCCTGCCCTCCAGGTTCTCCCAGTGTCCCTCAGTCACTGCCTGGCATACCCTGGCCCCAACCCTGAACTTTCCAGGGGTTGGGCTGCCTTCCCCCAGAGGTTCTTCTCTATAAAATGCAGACATTTTGGTCTCCCTTCTTCCTTTCCTCCACCTCCTCCTCTTCCTCCTCCTGCTGCTGCTCCTCCTCCTGCTGCTGCTGCTCCTCCTGCTGCTGCTCCTCCTCCTCCTGCTGCTCCTCCTCCTCCTCCTCCTGCTGCTCCTCCTCCTCCTCCTCCTGCTGCTGCTCCTCCTCCTGCTGCTCCTCCTCCTCCTGCTGCTTCTCCTCCTCCTCCTCTTCCTGCTCCTCCTCCTGCTGCTCCTCCTGCTGCTGCTCCTCCTCCTGCTGCTGCTCCTCCTCCTGCTGCTGCTCCTCCTCCTCCTGCTGCTCCTCCTCCTCTTCCTCCTCCTGCTGCTCCTCCTACTCTTCCTCTTTCTCTTCCTCCTCTCTTCCCTGCGCACACTTGCCCCTTTCTCTCTTTCTCATTCCCTCCCCTACAGCCCCCTTTCTTTCCCCATGGCAACTTCCCTTCCCTCAATCCTTGGGACCAGAGAACTCACTGGAGAGCAGCTTCCCAATAAACCTGCCTTTAATATAATTTAATCTGTTTTAAACTGGCTCATTTCACCAGCAGTGGAAAAATATCCTCTCACAGGAAACTATGCCTCCTTGCTCCATGGAAATTCACTCCACACACTCAGGAAAATTAAGGGGAAACTCAACTGATAGGGTACTTCTGGCTCTGGCGGATGCCCAAAGAACAGATACCAACTCCTCTTAGATTTTACTAATTTATAGACCATGCAGGCATATGCACACTGTCATCCTTAAACAGACAGAGGAGACTGAAAGTCTGGCCACTTGGGCAGATGGGAGTTTACACAACAGAAATATTGTCATGATTCCTTTTTTGTTCTTTGGTTTTTTTTTTTGTTTTTGTATTTTCTTTGCTTGTTTGCTTGGTTTTTTGTTTGTTTTTTGTTTTTTTTTTTTTGTTTTTTTGTTTTTATTTTGAGGTAGGATTTCTCTGTGTAGCTCTGGCCATCCTGGAACTCACTCTGTAGACTAGGCTGGCCTTAGACTGAGCTATCCCTCTGCCTCTGCTTCCCAGCTGCTGGAATTAAAAGCATGTTCCACTACCACCTGGCAGATTATTTCTTAAATACACCAATGTTCCAATGTGTTTTGTTTTGTTTTGTTTTGTTTTGTTTTGAGTAGCTGTTACCTAGGATCATCTTGCCCACCTGGAAGATTTTATTTTAATTTTATAAGAGAATGTTTTTGCTTTTAAAAGCACAGGGGACTTAATGCAGACTCGGTATGAGGATGGGCCTAATGATTATAAACTGAGATTGTCTCCTGTTGTTATGAAAGTGGAGGCTAACTGGAATTCAGTCTTGGTGAGCAAACGTTAGTGGAAACTTTCTCAGCAACTCTAAACTTAAGTTATGGTCCAAAATTTGGTACCTGCAATTTCTTTTGTTTGGGGTTTTTGTTTGTCTGTTTTGAGATAAAGTCTCACTATGCAACCATGACTGTTCTAGAATGTCTGTGTAGACCAGACTGGCCTTAAACTCACAGAGATCCACCTGCTTCTGCCTCCAAGCTGGGATTAAATACATGTGTTCCCATGCCTGACTTTGTCCCTACAATTTCTCACAAGCTTGCTCAGTGTATTGCTTGTTTCCAGTTGTACTGGAGAGAGCACTCCTTCAGCTAAATTCTACTTTGTATAACTTAATATTTCCTAAACAAGCTTATTAATAAGTCCTCTATAACATCAATTTTATTACTTCAAGTTTTTCCTGCCTCACAAGTCACATCAAGCCCAGTCAAATTCCGTTCATCCTGATACCTCAATTCTCCCTGCCATCATTCTCTGGCTCCTGGCTCCAGTGGATGAACATTTGATCCACTGACCATCTTCACCATGTCCCATCTCCTAAGCCAGGTAAATAT
Organism: Rhynchomys soricoides; assembly: GCA_019843965.1. NCBI lineage: Eukaryota > Metazoa > Chordata > Mammalia > Rodentia > Muridae > Rhynchomys > Rhynchomys soricoides. The sequence continues at coordinate 464,580 of JADRCH010000112.1, forward strand.
CCTTTACAGTTCTTTATTGCTGTAACTAAAGTTGTTTATAACCTTTTTTCATATGACAGACGGAAGATCAATCCAACTTCTCCACATGTGTGGGGGGCCTAGGATGTGTTAGGCATGTGCTTTCATCCCCAGCCCACTCTTCTGACATTAAATAATCGATATCAGGGTTCAGTTTTGGTAGACTTAAGGCCAGACTTAAGGTAGACAGTTTGGAGACTTAGGGTTAGCCATTAACTGTGACCCTGGGCAACAAATGTCGCATTTCCTCATCCACTCAACATTGCCACACTCTGGCGGCGTGTGACAAGCCCGGCAGGATGGGACAATCTAGAGACACTTGCTTTTCCATCTCACCATAAGGCTATTGAAACAATGGACTCCAAAGAAATCGGAATTTTGCTGGGAGTCTCATTTTGGGAGAAGGAAAGGGTACCAGTCACAGGGGACCTTGTCTCCCCAAAAGGGATTTAACACAGCTCTTAACAGTTCGTCCAACCACCTTACAAGTGAGACTGAATCCTAACAGTGATGGTGGTGGGCAGAACCATACCTTGACCCCAACTGCTTAGATGTGCATATCCTATTTAAACCTTGATCTTACTTCAGGACCCCAGAGACAGATTTGAGGTCTGGATCTCTCTGTCATCCTTCTCAGTGTTGAATAAATCTCCTTTTTCTGTGTTCCACTTGTGAATGAGAATTTCTGGAAAGAAGCTGTCTGTAGAGTCTGGTTGATCAAACTGCAGTACTGTGAAGAGGTTGGAATGTTGCAGGTCCAGAGGCTAATTACCTCACCTTGGGCTAGTTCTAGCTCTCAGGAACAGTCATGCCTTACCCACCTCTGTGTTGGAACTAACATCCCAGTGACTAATAGATAGAAACCTTGGGAATCTATTAACTCAGCAGACCACTAGCTTCCACCAACCCAAAAACTAAGACTGTCATCAGATAGCACGCTGGCTTCCCCCATCTTGCTGTAACCGCCTCTCTGATGTTTCCGCCCATGGATTTTAAACTTGCCTGGATTTGACTTTCTTTGCTCTGTAAAACTATAAAACTTCATGAAAGTGCTTCCATGTTAGAACACAGAATTTGGGGTAATCTAAATCTGTGTTCCAGCCAAGGTCACACAAAATGCCTCCAGAACAAACTCTCTCATTCCCTTTGGGATGAGAGCTGTGGCTTTGGGTTACCACGTTATTAATTTGTTATTTTCATTGACTTATTAAGGATGGGTGGCCAGACCTAGCTTGGGCTGCAGGTTTAGTCACAGAAACGATAAGGACAATCCTGGCATTGAGGAGGTGAGGGTGGAGTAACTTAAAGATGATGACGTTTGCAGTCAGCCTTGGTTACAGAGTAAGTTAGAGGCCAACCTGGGATATATGAGACCCCATCTAAACAAAGCAAAGTGGTGGTCTAAGGGCAGTTTGTGCCCTGCACATGGACTGTCATGATGTTAGTGTGGACAGGAGTGGACACTCTTTGTCCACTCAAACAGACTCAAACAGAAGCTTGAGGACAATTTTACTGGGGTTTAAAAGAAGAAGAAGGAGGAGGAGGAAGAGGAGGAGAAGGAGGAGGAAGAGGAGGAGGAGGAAGAAGAAGAGGAGAAGGAAGAGGAAGACCCCCAACATCCCAGGGTAGGGAAGCTGTAAGACCTCAGAAGCTGCCTGGACGAGAGCAGGAAGAGAAAGCTAAACTGTAGAAGCCTCATGGAGGTCAGACACGTGACAGAGAGGGAGGGGTCTCTGAAGAAAGGGTAAAGAGGACAAGGTTGTGACAGGGAAACCCAAGTGTTTAAGGGAGGCAAGCTTAGAAAGAAGGAAAGGGACAGTGGGCAGTCTTACCCTACATGGCTGTGGCCCCTAAACTTGTGTGCTCGGGTTGGGGATTCTGGGATGGAAAAGTATAGTACCTCATTAAAGAACTAATTACTTTACTCATCTCTTTAGCACAGAGTAGGGTGAGCCCCACCTTTCTAAGGGCGGGTCCTCAGCCTGGGTGGTTGAACCAGCCCAAGGGGATGCTAGACTCCACCCAGCACAGCTTCTGTCCTCATGGCCAGGAGCTTTTTCCATGCTAATAATATTAGATTCTACCAGGCTGGCCTTAAACTTGGGGTTCTCCTGTTTTAGCCTCTCAAGTGCTGGGCATACTGACATGTGCCGCATGCTTAGCCATTCACCAAACTTTTATTTTCTTAATTTGGGGGGATATGGGGAACATGGGGGTGGGGGATTGTTGAGACAGGGTAGTCTTGACTATCCTGGAGCTTACTATGTAAATCAGGCTTGGCCTTGTACTCACAGAGATCCACCTGCCTCTGCACCCAAGTGCTGAGATTAAAGATGTCTGCCACCATGCCCAGTTCATTCTTAATTTAACTTAATCGTGTGTGCACAGGAGTGCTGGTGGCCTCACAAAGCTGTTTGGAGAATGCCGTCTAGTGAGCTCTCTCCTCCTTTAGGTCTTGATGCTCCAGTCCAGGTCCTCAGACTTACAGCATGAGCTTTTGACCTCCCGAGCCAGCACAGCAGCTTCCCTATCAAGGAACAAATGTCCAGTCGTCTAGCATACTAAAACAATCTGAGGGGAAGGGATTCCAAATCCATTTTGTGAGGTCAGCATTACCCTGATACCCAAATTAGACAACAACACACAAAAAAAGTAAGTTCAGGCCGACATTCCCAAAGAACACAGATGAGGGCCTCAGCAAAATACTGTTGACGGAAGCCATCAGCAGATGAAAGGTACCACAGTCCTGGCCAGGTAGGATTTGCACAAGGATGAGGTGGCTTCCACAAATCAATGAATGAGACACAGCACAGTAACGGCTTGAAGAACAGAATAATATGGTCACTTCAAAAGACCCTACTCGGATAAAAGCAAATTGAGAAGGGCTGGTTGTTTAACACAGTAAATGCCACATGAGTCAAACCCACAGCTAGCTTCAAAATGGGGGCGGGAGGAGAGGAAAGCTCTGAGCTCTGGCATAAGAAACTGTCGACTTCTACCACCTTAACTCAGTATAGCACTGCGTGTTCTAGGCAGACCAGTTAGGCAAGAGAAAGAAATAAAGAACACCCCCGTAGGGAAAGAGGAAGTATATTTTGCTTGCAAATGACCTGTCTATAGAAAAACCAAAAGACTCCACCAAAAATATTACAATTGATAAATGAATGTCATAATGTGAACAGGCACTAAGTCAGCATGAACAAATCAGTAGCACTTCTACACACCAAAGAAAGTTGCAGAAGAAAGTGAGAAACAACCCAGGAGCTGTGTCCCTGGGCATGTGCTAGCTTGGAGGGAGTATTAAACCTGAAGATTTCTAAGAGAAAGATCAAATCCACAAGTAACTGATCAATTAAAGCAAGCTTTATTTAACACGGGCCAGAACAATGGACACTTACCAGATCCATACCAAGAATTCAGGAAGAATGGCCCCCAATTAGGTCAGACATGTGCCTACAAAGGTCAAATCCATAGGCTATGGTACTTTCTGCTTCCATCTAATGGACAACCATACATCCTGATGTACTTCTTGCCCACGTATCTCCTGCCTACTTGTGATCAAGCACATCCTGTACAGTATGGGCAACCAACCTTGTGTATTGAAGTGAAAACACATGACTTGTTATCTTACATGAACATCAGCATTCCAGGAAGTTATCTGTTCTTGGTGGAGTGGGGCTTACAGGTTAACTTTAGCCCGCACAGTCCCCATGTTCAATGTTTAGAACAAAGAAAGTGAAGAAAACTTTGGGCTCGGTGGGGTATATTTGTAATCAAGCTGAGGCAGGAGGATCAAGAGTTTGAAGCCAGCCTGGGAGGTCCAGGTAAGTCTGGATTACAATATAAGACCGTGACTAAAAGAAAAGCAAACTACCCATCAGATAGAAAAAATAGGATATAAGAAACTCAAACAATTTAACAGTAGAAAACAAGCCAAAGAACGAGAGAATCACGTGAGTGGACATTTCTCAAAAGGGGAGAGGAAGGGAGACTCAGGCGACAGAAGTCACAAAACATCTGGGGGTGGTGGTGATGCTCTTAATCCCAGTGCTGGGGAGCTGACTACAGGGGAGTCCCTGGAGCTCACTCAACAGCCATTCTAACTTAATCAGCCTGGCCCAGGTCCTAGTGAGAGACCCTGTCTAACACAAGGGTGACATTTGGCCTCCATTTATGAGCATATACATACCTGCACATTGCCACACACACACATATACACAAAATAAAATCTTTTAAAATACAGTATTAGAAGCCAGGTATAATGGGGCTCGCCTTTAATTCCAGCAATCCAGAGGTAGAGGCAGGCAGATCTCTGTGAGTTTGAAGCCAGCATGGTCTACACAGAAAGGGCTATTACATAGAAAAACCCTATATCAAAAAACAAAGAAACTAACAAACAAAAACAGGAATTAAGTTTGGTGGCTCATATGTTTAATCCTATCACTCAAAAGGCTGAAGCAGGAGACCCTTGAGTTTGAGGCCAGCCTGGGACTATAAATTGAGACCCTGTCTTTCAAAAACCAAAAGCTAACAGCAACAACAAATGCTTGAGAGGGGGAGAAAAAGGGAACACTCCTACATTCTTGGTGAGAATGCAAATTAGTATAACCAGTATGGAAAATAGTACCAAGGTTCCTCAAATGCTAAAAACAGGGCTGGAAACCAGCTGGGGGGGTGGGGGAGGGGACTTTGCCTCCTTGAGAGGGTTTAGTCCCTAGAAAAAAAGAAAAGTATCTTTTGAAAGGCCTTGGGAGCTGAAATGGTAGGAACTGAGAGCCGGGCACAGTGGCACACACCTGTAATCCCAGCATAGGAGAAGAAGAGCAAGAGGAAGTTCAAAGCCAGCCTGGCCTGGCTTACATGGAAAATTCTAATAGAGTCATGGCTCTACAATGTGACTTTGTCCAAAAACAAAAACCATGAAAAGCAAACAGAGTGCCATTTGATTCAACAATCTGGCTACTGGGTAAATCCACAGAGAAGAAAGCTTGTGTCCAAGAGCTATCTGCACTGTGATACTGTCACAGAAGAGGGGATTTGCCTTCTCCAAATGCCTAGCAGTCTTGGGGACTGATTGGTTTTGTGTCAACTTGACACTGGCTAGAGTTATCTGGAAAGAGAAACCTCAGTTGAGAAAATACCACCATCAGATCGTCAGATCATAGGCATATCTGTAGCAGAATTTTAGAATTCTTGTATCTGGTATGCATCTGGAGTGATGGACATAAACTTTGAAGTAGCCTTTTGTTGGTAATTGTCATCTGAGACTTTGTTGTTGTTCTTTTGAAGGATTCTCTTTTGAAGGAGTCTTTGCATAACTTCATCTGGGAACAAGCTTGGCAAACCGGAATGTGTCCTGAGACCGAGAATTGCTTAGGTGATGGATCTTTCAAGACAACCGGGAGATCAGATAAGAAGTTTTGGTATTCGGAAATTGACTTGATAAAGGTGCCTTCTGTGTAACAATAAAAAGAGCTTCTAGGAAGCTGTCAGTGTGCAGCGCTTGCTAGGCTAATTCCCTGCTGCTGAGAATTTCATTTCTTTTATTCAATCAATCGATCAATCGTCCCAATGATCCAGAACTCTAACACATATCCGTAGGGCATTTTCTTGATAAGATTGCTGTGGACCGGCCCCTGCCCTTTGGGTGGTGCTACCCCTGCACAAGTGAACCTGGACTGTAGAAGAAAACAGGCTGAGCAAGCCATGAAGAGCAAGCCAGTAAGCAGAAGCTCCACCTCCACCCCTGCTGACCTCTACTACAGTTCCTGCCCTGACTTCCCTCAGGGATAGACTACTATGAAATGATCCCTTTCCTTCCCAAGTTGTTTTTAGTCATGTTGTTTATCACTGCAATGGAAACCATCAAGACTCCATCCCAGCTCTGCCTATTGGCAGGTTGCTGAACATTTCTGGGCGCTTGTCCGTATGCTGATGCTCTCGGAATTTTATTCTCTAGTTGCTAATATTCCACAAAAGGAAAACTGATCTGTGAAGTTTCTGTTTCCATAAAATACCACAGCAGTTGCAGTGGCCCATGTCTGTAATCCCAGCCCTGGGGAAGCAGAGGCAGGCAGATCTCTGTGAGTTTAAAACCATCCTGGTCTACAGAGGAAGTTCCAGGGTGGGAAGGGATATATTGTGAGACCCTGTTTCAAACAAAAAATCAACTTGCCAGGCAGTGGTGGTGCACACCTTTAATCCCAGCACTTGGGAGGCAGAGGCAGGTGGATTTCTGAGTTCGAGGCCAGCCTGGTCTACAGAGGGAGTTCCAGGACAGCTAAGGCTACACAGAGAAATCCTGTCTCGAAAAACCAAAACCAAAAACAAAAACAAACAAACAAACTCACAAAGCATTTTTCCTGGTTGAGTTTGGCATCCAGGGTCCCTGCAGCTGGCCAACATGAGTAGTCCCTGAGCAGGCAGGAAGGGTCTCCACTAAGGACTCATGACTCAGAGGGCCCAGTGCTCCAGGTCAGAGCCCAGGGGCTTCTCTTTACACCTTGGGATCCTGTGCAATGCTTGGGGAATGCGGCCAGGGAGGATGAGCCTTGAGGATGGCAGCGTCCTTTAGGTATCTTTCCCTGGTGGCATCTCCTTCTCAGGGAAGGGAAGGGGCCGGGGCCGCTGCTGGCCTGTCAGGGTCAGAAAATGGGCAGGTTCTGTGTTTTCAGATCTCATCGTTTCTTAAGTTTCTGGTTGCTTTAACTGATTGTGTGTATGTGTGTGTGTGTCTGTCTGTCTGTCTGCCTCTGGTTGCCTTAACTGATTGTGTGTGTGTCTGTCTGTCTGTGTGTGTGTGTGTGTGTGTGTGTGTGTGTATGTGTGTGTCTGGTTGCTTTAACTGATTGTGTGTCTGTCTGTCTCTAGTTGTTTTAACTAATTCTGAGCATGTGTGTGTGTGTATGTGTGTGTGTGTGTATGTGTGTGTGTGTGTGTGAATGTATGTATGTGGGGGGGGGTGTCTGTGTGCTATGTGTGTGTTTCTGGTTGCTTTAGTTCTGAGTGTGTATGTATGCATATGTGTGTGTCTGACTCTGGTTGCTTTAAGAAATTGTATGTGTATGTCTCTCTGTGTGTGTCTTGTATGTCTGTGTATCTGTGTGTCTGTATGTCTGTGCCATTTGAGGGCAGAAAAAGGGCATAAGCTCTTTTGCAGCTGGAGTGATAGGCAGTTGTGAGGCATTCACTGTGGGTGCTAAGAGCTGAACTTGGTCCCAAGTCTTAACCACCAAGCCATCTCTCCAGCCTCTGAGCTCAGTTTTACTTACTTGGTTCTAGGGATGGAGCTCAGGTCTCCTTATGCTTGTGCATCTAGCAACTTAGCAACCAAGCTATCTCCTCCTAAATTTTTAAAGATTTATTTATACATGGTAGTGCTTTATTTGCACCTATGCCTGCATGACAAGAGAGGGCATCAGACCCCATCAAAGACAGTTGTGAGCCATCATGTGGTTGCTGGGAATCGAACTTAGGTCCTCTGGAAAAGCAACCAGTCCTCTTAACTGCAGAGCCATCTTTCCAGCACCCCACCCTCACTCCTGACCACTTTTCTTCTTAAAAAAAAAAAACAAACTATTTTTATTTTTTCTTTTTCTGATTTTATCGTCAGAACTGACCACATTCTTAATACCATCATCACATGAGCTGTCCTGTGTTGTGGGGTCTAATGCTACTTATGTTAATTTGATCCCCAAAATTATGTGGGAATCCACACAGACACATGTAAGACACTGAGGGACCCTGCCCTCAATTGGTTTTGATTGGTAAATAAAGTTGCTGGTGGCCAATGGTTGGGCAGGGAGGCAGAGGTGGGACTTTAGGACTCCCAGGCAAGAGACAGAGGGAGGAGGAAGAGGATATCTGCCATGCTGGAGAAAGGAGTAGCTAGCTGCCAGCACCCCCAAGAAGGTAGGACAGAGAGACAGCCAACATGTAAGAACTGAGGGAAGAGCAGCCCTAGGAGGCCCCCAATTGAGTCTAGGGCAATAATGGTGGAATATAAATTTTAGTAAGTAATAACTCAAGAATATCTAAGGGAAAGTGTTAGCCACATGGAGGTTTGGGAATGGCCCAGTCGTTGAGCTGTTTAAGGCACATTAAAATATATGTGCGTGTGTGTCTGTGTCTGTGTCTGTGTCTTTGTCTTTCATCGGAAACCCAGAACATTGGGGCGGGTAGTGAGGAACCCGTAGCTGCTGCTGGGTCAATTAGAGAAGGGATTCATAGCAACTATAGCACTCCTGTATGTCAAGTTTTTTTTTTTTTTTTTTTTTTTTGGTTTTTCGAGACAGGGTTTCTCTGTGTAGCCCTGGCTGTTCTGGAACTCACTCTGTAGACCAGGCTGGCCTCGAACTCAGAAATCCGCCTGCCTCTGCCTCCCAAGTGCTGGGATTAAAGCCGTGCACCACCACTGCCCGCCCGTGTATCAAATTCTTACTTACATGCATCAAAACTCATACCGGGAGCTAGAGAGATAGTTTAACAGATAAGAAAATGTACTGCTTTGCAGTGCACCTATCTTAGGTTTTCCATTGCTATGAAGAGACACCATGACCTAGGCAACTCTTATAAAAGAAAACATCTCATTGGGGCTTGCTTACAGTTTCAGAGGTTCAGTCCATTGTCATCATGGCAGAAAACATGGCAGCATGCAGGCAGATGTGAGGCTGGAAGAATTGAGAGTTCTCTACATCTTGACCAATGGAGGCCAGAAGGGGATTCTCCTCTGCAGGCAGCCAGGAAGAGGATCACTCCGCATAGGTTTGGAGCTTGAGCCTCAAAGCACACCCTCCCAGTGACACAGTCTCAACAAGGCCATACCTACTCCAACATTGCCGTACCTCCCAATAGTGTGCCAATCCCCAGGACAAGCATATCCAAACCACCATAGGACCCAATATTTGTTCATACTGTGAACCCCAAGATTGTGTTATTTGCTGAAAAAACCCTGTTTCTAGTTGTGGTGTGGCTCAGCCTTAGCACACACCTTTAATCCTTCCCCCACCCCCGGTCTAGAATACACACACACCCTTAGTAAACATCCTTAATGCCAAACAATGAAGGTGAAGTTAGTTTGGAGAAGGAAGCAGCCATGTTCGAAAGTGATGTCTAATTGAGTGGCAGACTAAGTGACAGATCAGAAAGATTTAAAGAGTAAGATAAGCCCAACTCTCACCAGAAGAGAGAGGAAAGGGCGGCTATTTAAGAGAGCACAGGGGGGGAAAGAGGAGAGCTGTCTAGAGATAGCTTGCAGAGAGAGAAAAAGCTAGACACGGGTGAAGACAGAATGAGCCAGAGAATGAGAAGAAGGAATAAGATTAGACTAGATTGCCAGTGCTAGTTTGAGGCCAAGCAGAGCAGTTCAGGAGAGGGTATGAGAGAGAAGCCAGATTGAATCAGTCAGCTTGGAGAGCTTGAGCCAGAACAGCTGAGTTGAACCAGCCAGCCAGAGATCAGAAAGAGTCAGGACAGGGTGAGCTTATCCAGCAGCAAGTCTCAGAGGCTGAAAACACTCTAGGCCTACATAAGATTGTACGGAGGCTAGAAGCTTCCAGGACTAGGCAGAGGTTAGCAGACAGAGGCAGTGAGTCTCAGACGTGGAGAATAAAAGTTACTTTTCCATCCTACCACCCAAGTCTGGTGACTACAACAGCCTGTTCCCGAGCCCTACTCCTTTTAACACAACTGCAGCCATTTTGTATTCAGTCTCCATTTTGCTCATAAGGGAAATTAAGTTCAGGTTCTCAGACTCCACTTCCCAGAAGTAATTATCCATAGCTGACACTAATGATTGTTACTAGTAAGCCAAAGGGTTATGGTTGAATCACTTGTACCATGTTGTCTCAATGTTCTGAAATCCCCCTGTTCACTACCAGTCCACCACCCTTCTTACCTCTCTCAGGACCAATCAGCTTAAAGGTTGGCTGATGATACTTTGTCTAATTAGACAAAATGTTACCATTTCACTGCTTGCCTTCAAACTTTTGAACCTGGTTTTTCCTATAAAAAGCCTGCCTCAAGAACAGATTGGAGCCACAGCTAGGGTTTTCCTTCGGGTGGACCTGGACCTCCAGTGTCACCGTGTGTGTGTTCAATGGATCTGGACCTCCAGTGTCACCGTGTGTGTGTTCAATGAACTGTTCTTGCTTAACTGAGATTGGTGTGTGTATGGTTTGTGTGGTGATTCCCAGACCCCAGCATTTGGTGCACTGGCCCCAGACTCCAACGCTGTGACTCTAGCTCTAGGGGGATTCAATGCCTCTAGCCTCTAATGGACACCAGCACTCATATGTACATTCCCTTAAACAGATGCATCCAACACAAAGACACTGCATTTAAATAATAAAAATAAATCTTACCAGGTACCACCAGTGGCACACTCCTCTAATCCCAGCACTGGGAAGGCAGAGGTAGGTGGATCTCTGCAACTTCAAGGCCAGCCTAGTCTATGGAGTGAGTTCCAGAACAGGCTGTTACACAGAGAAACCCTGCTTCAGAAAGTACCAAAAACAAACAAACAAGCAAACAAAAAACCTTAAAGACAAAACAAAAATGATACCGAACAATGAATTTTGGGGTATAAAGTTTAGGCTAACTCCCCTCTTCATGCCTTTGTCTGCCCGTTGGACAAAAACACAGGAGCGCTGTTTTTGAGATGGGGCCTCACTGTGTGGCCCAGACTGGCTTCAGACTCACCTCAGTTTTCCAGGTGCTGGGGTCACTGAAAGTGGCTCCTTGGTGCTGAAAATTATTGCTCACGGTCTGTGTGAGATGGTGTCTCCCAGACCCCATACCTGCCTCATTCAGTCAGGACTCCCTCCCTCAACTAAGCTCATCTCCAAACTACTTCCGAGGACAGGGACTTCTTAAGAAGCTGGTGAGCACTCCAAGGAACTTCTTTCAGACGTGCCTTCACCTTACCCTCACCACTATCTGACAGGGAATTCCAGGCAGAATGAACTGTTCCTGGAAACCTAAAGACATCATTTCATTCCCACTAGGATCTGGATATAAGTTGGCTTTGTGAAATCTGATGTTGGTCACAGAATTGTTCTCTAAGAAGAAAAAGGACTCAAAAACTAAAAGTAGCTGTAGTGACACCCATCTTTTTTCGAGACAGAGTTTCTCTGTGTAGCCCTGGCTGTCCTGGAACTCACTCTGTAGACCAGGCTGGCCTCGAACTCAGAAATCCGCCTGTCTCTGCCTCCCAAGTGCTGGGATTAAAGGTGTGTGCCACCACTGCCCAACTGGTAACACATACCTTTAATCCCAGCTTTCAGGAGGCTGAGGCAGGTGGATCTCTGTGAGTTCAAGGCCAACCTGATCTACAGAGCGAATTCCAGGACAGCCAGGGCTCCACAAAGAAAACCTGCCTTGAATAAAAACCAACAACCAAAAAAAAAAAAAAAGACAAAAAACAAACAGAAAAGAATAAATACAGTAAGTCCCAGACTGAAAACGTAGAAGAAAAAGCCTAGTTGAACTTTCAGTGATTCCCTTTGGAATGTACATGCCTATGATTGGTCCATGAGGTGGCTGGAGGCTAGCTTGAGCTATATAACAAGCTCTATCTCAAAAACAAATTACAAAAGCAATGGCAACACACCATCACCACCTAAAAAACAGAGGTGCAGGCATTCAAAGAATGCTAAACGTGAACGAAGAGCACTAAAATAAGCAAATCTCATCATCTCTCTCGTTCCTAACAGAATCCCCAGTTTGTGTACCTCCACACACATTAGAGATGCTGGGCCCTCCTTTAGCACTGGGAAGGATGAAGTTTGATTAATCTTTTATTTGTGTATGAACCCAAAAGGCTTACATGTGGAAGCATAGTCTGCAGCTGGTGGTGTACTTAAAATTCAGCTGGACCATTGGGCCTGTCCCTGCACTGAGGGGTCAGTTCGGCCCCCTGCCCCTGCACTGAGGGGTCGGTTCAGCCCCTGTCTTTGTAATAGGTTAATTCATTGATGGAATCCAAACCTAGGCCTGTTACAGGTTTGGATATAAAGTCTCTCCCAGGTCCGTGTTTTGAGATTGTTCTCCAGATGATGAGACAATGCAGGAGGCTGTGGAATATTTTGCACAGAGGGTCTAAATGGCAGAGGTAAATTACTAGGGGAAAGCCTTTGAAGGTTTTAGCTCAGTCCCTAGTTCTGGCCCAGCCTCCTGGTCTACTACCATATGAGCAGCCTCACCCTCTGCTCCTGCTGCCAGGGATAGAGTTTCTGCCTGGCATGATGGAGTGAAACCATGAACCAGTATGCTTGCCTCTCCTGAGTTGTCTTTCAGGGCTTCCTGTCAGTGATGTGAAAGCAGCTAACTCACCTACGGGATGAGACCTTGTTGAAGAAAATAGGTCAGGGGGTGTCTCTTAGGTATGTATGCCCCATCTCCAGTTCCTTGTGGTCTCCTGTTTTTAGACAGCTGTGAGGTGAAGCTCTTGCCTGCCAAATCCTTCCCACCATACAAGTCTGTGGGGCCGTGGAACCTGGAACAGGGAGAAGCAGGCCTGGAGCAGGAGTGGGGCCGAGGTGTGTCCAAGACTCAGAAATCTGGAAATCTCCTCCTGAGATAGGCAGGAGTGGGCTCGCTCCCCCACTGTCCCGGGCCTGCTTGTCCTTGCACCGTGCTCCCATCTTTCCCTCACCAGAGGAGGCCATGTAGCCCTATAGCCAGGTTAAACTTCCTCTCCCCTTAAAATATCGTGTCCAGCAGCATCTGGGACTCCCCCTCATGGGAATGAGGTTTCCCCAGTACACTGGGCCCCGCCAATGATGTACATTCACCCCAGTAACACCTACTCACCCTGCAAAGATTTAAATAGCCTTTGCTCCCCTCCCCAATATACTGAATGAGTTCTCCAAAGCTGTTCTTGGGTGCATGTTCTTTGCCCACGCACTCACCGTGGACCACCATCCTGCCTGCACCCACCTGCCCCACTAAGCTTCTCTTCCTCTAGTCTGGTGCACAATGAGCCTGACTACCCTGAGGGAGGAGCAGACACAAGGCAGCAACCGACCACAACAATTAGCCTCATCCCAGGCCCAAAGCAACAAGACCAAGAAACCAGGGCTAAAACAATGAGCCAAATATGTATTTTGTCTTTTGCATTTTTTTTTGTTTTATTTTTGTTGTTTGTTTTGGTTTGGTTTGGTTTTGGTTTTTCGAGACAGGGTTTCTCTGTGTAGCCCTGGATGTCCTGGAACTCCCTCTGTAGACCAGGCTGGCCTCAAACTCAGAAATCCACCTGCCTCTGCCTCCCAAGTGCTGGGATTAAAGGCCTGCGCCACCACTGCCTGACTGTCTTTTGCATTTTAAAGGGTTTTGTTTCATTTGGTGTCATTTCTTCCCTTTGACCCAAGATCTCATATAACCTAGGCTGGCCTCAAACCTGCAAAGCTGCAAAGGCCAGCCTTGAACTCCTAAACTTTCTGGCTCCACCTCCCAAGGGCTGGAATGGATTACAGATGTGCACCCCCAAACCTGGATTGAAGCTGACTCTATCCCGCATTCTGCTGCAGTAGAATATCCACATGACATGCTCCCCAGCTCCAGCCCGTGAGACAGAGGAAGAGACACTTTTTTGCCAAGCTTGTCTACTTTGAAGAGAATGAGAGACTCCTTCTCCCACCAGACATGACTAAAGCCACATCCTGAAAGTCTGAGAGGAACTGGCCCCAGATGGATTGTAGGTGGCAGTGCAGGGAGAAAGAGAGCACGGACACACTGGAGCATTGCCTCAACTCCTACCTGCCTCCATCTAGGGCTTCCTGGAAGGGGAATTTTTTTAGTTATTTAGCCAAAGGCATCCTCAGTACATAAAACACAATCCTGGGGGAAGTTGAATAGAGGGAAAAATAGAAAACTCTGATATTTTTGGAGAGTTCTGTAAAGTTGCTTGCTCCATAGTGAAAACAGATGCTCAGGCAACAGTACAGTGGCCAAGGCACTGCCCACACAGGCATGGCGACCTGAGGCTTATCTCTGGAACTTGCGCAGGAGAGCTGGGTAGAGTGGCGCCTGTAACCACAGCAGTTGGGGAACTGGGAGAGGAGGCTCTCTCTGCCAAGCAGTCTAGTCTATTTCCAGAACTCCAAGCCAGTGAGGGACTCCACCTCAACAAACAAGGCGGACACGCACCCATGGATGGCCCCACATCCACAAGTATATGGGCAGCAGAAGTTGGAATCTGTGGGTTTTTTAAAATAAGGACACAGCCGGGTGGTGGTGGTGGCATACACCTTTAATCCCAGCATTCAGGAAGCAGAGGCAGGTGGATCTCTGTGAGTTGAAGGCCAGCCTGGTCTACAGAGGAAGTTCCAGGACAGCCAGGGCTACACAGAGAAACCCTGTCTCAAAAAAAGAAAAAGAAAGGAAGGGCGAGAGGGAGGGAAGGAGGGGGAGAGAGAAAAGAGAAAGAAAGAAAAGAAAGAGAAGAAGAAAATGAGGAAGCGAACTTGGGAGAGGGTGGGTGTGGATCTGGGAAGAGCTGTGGGGGAAGAAAATATGGTCAAGAGCCGGGCAGTGGTGGCGCACGCTTTTAATCCCAGCACTCGGGAGGCAGAGGCAGGCGGATTTCTGAGTTCGAGGCCAGCCTGGTCTACAGCGTGAGTTCCAGGACAGGGCTACACAGAGAAACCCTGTCTCGAAAAACCAAAAAAAAAAGAAAAAAAAGAAAGAAAAGAAAATATGATCAAACACATTGTGAAGAGCTGGAGAGGCGGCGGCTCAGTGGTTAAGAGTGTTCGCCGATCCTCCAGAGGACTTGGGTTCCATTCCCAGCGATCTATATGGTGGCTAATAACCATCCATCTGTAACTCCATTTTCAGGGCTACACTGTCCTCTTTGGGTCTCCATGAGCAAGCACTGCATGCATATGGTTCACGAGCAAACACGCATACATTTTTAAATAAATATAAATATTTTTTAAAATACACTGTGTACATGTATGAGATTTAAAAAGAATTAATAAAATATTATATTTTTAAAAAGTAAGGTAAGTGCCCCTGAGGACTCATACTCAAGGTTGGCTGTGTACTCATCATTTTTCTATTGCCGTGCCAAACACCATGACCAAGGCAACAAAGCATTTAATTGGGCTCATGATCTCACAGGTATAGAATCCATAATGGTAGAGTAAAGGCATGGTGGCAGGATTAGCTGAGAGCTCACATCTTGACTTTCAAGGAACAGGTATGGAGTTGGTTGGGAGGGGGAGAAAACACAGAGGAAATAGCCTGAGTCTTAAAAATCTTAAAGGCTGGCCCCATGATGTGACACACCTCCTCCAAAAATGCCACATCTCCTAATCCTTCCAAAACAGTTCCACCAACTACAGACAATATATTCAAATACATGAGCCCATGAGGGACATTCTCACTCAAACTACCTCAGCCTTTGTCCCCACGCAGGCACACACATGCATACAAGATACACACACACACACACACACACACACACACTAAAGTTTTTTTAAAAAGTTTTTTGTTTTGGTGTATATGAGTACACTGTAGCTGTCTTCAGACACACCAGAAGAGGGCATCTGATCCCATAACAGATTGGTTGTGAGCCACCATGTTGTTGCTGGGAATTGAACTCAGGACCTCTGGAAGAGTAGTCAGTGCTCTTAATCGCTGAGCCATCTCTCCAGCCCCATAAATAAAGTTTTGAAAAGAAAGGATACTAGATTGAGTTGTTAAAACTTAAAAACATAATACTAATTACTAAAAGTGTTGATACAAAAAGTCAAGGAACCCCTGTCTCGAAAAACCAAAAAAAAAAAAAAAATCAAAAAGTCAAGGAACTATCCCGAAAATAGCACCACACCCCTCACACATACACACAAGCAAGAATGGGAGGAGGAGGAGGAGAAGGAAGAGGAGGAGGAGGAGGAGGAGGAGAGAGAGAGAGAGAGAGAGAGAGAGAGAGAGAGAGAGAGAGACTATACTGACTATATTATCTTAGGTAAATCTGCACTGTAAGGACATAATAGAGCTCCTATAAAATTGTGGCCTTGAAAACAAACCAGATTACTCCCTGCACACACTCTTGTGTGTTTGGTTTGGGTTTTTGGAGACAGTTTCTCTGTATAGCCCTAGCTATCCTAGAACTTGCTATATAGACCAGGCTGACTTCTACTTCACAGGCCTGCTCCTCCCTCAGCAGTTCTGGGATTAAGGCCGTGTGCTACCATGTCCAGCTTCAGATTACGTCTCTTGATGGAACACGTTCAGTGGTGGCAAGGAGGCAGCTCCTGTGTCATTCATGGGCTCCAGTCTCTGTAGTGATTTCTCTGCTACCCAACAAGGTCCTGTAGTCGTCTGTATGAATCTGTTGTCTAGAGTTCTGCTAGCAGGAAGGGAAGTGTGAGTGCAAAGCGAGCTGAATCTCTCAAAGCCTAAGCCCGGAAGTCATATAACCTGAGTTCCATCTCAGGATTCCAGTGGAAGGAGAGGATCCATTCCTGAAGTTCTGAAGTCTGCGCCATCTTCTCTACAGAGTCACAGCAGGGTGGGCCAGGGACCAACCTGTAAATGTACTAGCAAGAGAGAACTGAGGGAATAGAAGGAGAAACAATTGGAGACACATCGGAAGAGATCTTCACTAGACCAAAGGCTTCCATGTCTGGTCTAAACATCTAGTTAGTGCCTGTCCAATGCAGGAGCCACACCCTGACCCAGCAAACCCACACAAGTGTTGTTTATAATTTAGTATCCACAGGAAGCAACTGGTGACAGAGTTGACATAAACAAACACACATTCACAGATACACACCCAAGCCTGAGAAAGCACTTTCAGAGTCATCAGCTCTATGCTTAACCTCCAGTTTCCCGAGACAGGCCTCAGAAGGGAGACTGACATGAGTTATCAAGTCAAAAATGAAGAAACAGGCTGTGTGGTGGTGGTACACACCTTTAACCCCAACTCTAGAGAGGCAGAGAGCTCTGTGAGTTTGAGGCTAGCCTGGCCAACTGTCTAGTTCCAGGACATCGAGGGCTACAGAGAAACCCTGTGTCAGGAAAAAAAAAGGGAAAGGAGGAGGGGGGGAGGAGGGGGAGGGGGAGGGGGAGGAGGGGGGGGGGAGGAGGAGGAAGAGGAAGAGGAGAAGGAAGAGGAGGAGGAGGAAGAGGAGGAGGAGGAAGAGGAGAAGGAGGAGGAGGAGGGGGGAGGAGGAGGAGGAGGAGGAGGAGGAGGAAGAAGAAGAAGAAGAAGAAGAAGAAGAAGAAGAAGAAGAAGAAGATCTTGTTACCCAATAAACCTCCAGTTTCACTTTGTTTCAGATGACTTAAGAAATCACGCATTGGGAGGGTGGGAGAGCTGGAGAGATGATGCAGAGACATCATCAGTACCTTGTATATTGTATGGGTGCATCACCTGTCAATTAAAAAAACCTATGGTTGGGGGCTGGAGAGATGGCACAGAAGTTAAGGGCACTGACTGCTCTTCCAGAGGTGCTGAGTTCAATTCTCAGCAACCACATGGCTCACAACCTTCTGTAATGGATTTCAATGCCCTTTTCTGGTGTGTCTAAAGACAGTTACGGTGTATACATAAAATAAATTGAAAAAAAAAAACTTAAAATAAAAACAAAACCTATGGCCTATAGAAAAGGGTAGAATGGTAGGTGAGACATCTGGGAGGCAGAAAGAATTCTGGGACAGAGCCAGGCACAGAAGATTCAACCAAGAAAATGTGATGAAACAGACACATGGTAGCTGAGCACAGGTAACTAGCCACATGGCAGAATGTAGGTTAAAATAAATGGGTTAAGTTATGATCCAGTCAGAGAAGAGCCTAGCTGTATTGCCAAGGTATTTGTAAGTATATTTTGAATCTGAGTCTTATTTCTTAGAGCGTGGGGCTGGAAGAATCAGACCAAACGTCTATAAATGGAGCTCAACATGGGACTTGAACCCATGACCCTGAGATTAAGAGTCTCATGCTCTACTGACAGAGCTAGCAGGGCTCAGTGTAAAAGCTTCTCCTATCTTACTCTTGTAGAAAACCCTGGTTCAAGTTTTAGCACCCACATGGTGGCTCACAACCAGCTATAACTCCAGTTTCAGGGCATCTGACACCTCCTCTGACCCCCACAAGTGCCAGTCATGCATGTGGTATACCCACACATTTTCAGGCAAAGCTCCCACACATAGAAAAATAAGGCAAACAAGTCTAAAAGTAATTCTTAGGTACTAATTTTGGACATCTCAGAGCCAGGCCATACATGACCAGCCTCTTATTAGCTTTGTTGTAGTGAACGTCTCTGCTGTGAAGACTGTGGTGCCAACAGTTGCCTGGGTCAGTCTTCGGGGATATGAAGGCTACTTTCACTAAAAATGTTTCCTTGCTGTGAAGTGGAAGCGATGAATAGACTTGGCCTCTCTCCCTACGCATCAGGTCTGTCTCTCTCACTGCCTCTGCCTTTAGGTCAGATTCTAGTCAGCTTTAGACCTGTTGATCCCTGAGCAGTGTCTTGTCTGGAACTTGATCTAGACTTGCCCAGGATCTGCTCTCTGCCCTGCAAGGCTAATGACGTTTACCGGCCTCATGGCTGGACCTTCAGACCATCAGAGGATTGGAAGGTGGTACTTCTCCTGACTGGAACTCCTTCACCTAACCCCAGAAAGAGCATGAATAACCTCTCCTTCAGCTGTCTGCCTGCCACTCACGAGGCCTGCGTCTGATACTCCTGATCTGTAAGCCAAGCTCTTCATCAGCCCCAGCCACAGGAAAAAAGTTTTCTTCACGTCTCCAAAAGAAGAAGAAATATCACAGTTCTTGACTCTAGGAGAGACTATAAGTGATATCACTATAAGTGATAGTTTATTCTACAGCTCAATTTGCATGAGTGAGTGCGGCCTAAGGAACATGGGGTTAGGTTACCTCAGGTTCCATGTCCCCAAGGGAAGCAGATTCATGACATTTATAGTAACACGTCAAAGAAAGTCAAATCCAGGCAAGTTTAAAATCCGTGGATGGAAACATCAGAGAGGCGGTTACAGCAAGATGGGGGAAGCCAGTATGCTATCTAATGACAGTGTTAGCTTTGGGGTTAGTGGAAGTTAGTGGTCTTCTAAGTTAATAGACTACCAAGGGTTGTTTTTTGTTTTTGTTTTTTTTGGGGGGGGGTGGTTCGAGACAGGGTTTCTCTGTGTAGCCCTGGCTGTCCTGGAACTCACTCTATAGACCAGGTTGGCCTCGATCTCAGAAATCCGCCTGCTTCTGCCTCCCAAGTGCTGGGATTAAAGGCTTGCGCCACCACTGCCCAGCTCCAAGGTTTTTATCTATAGTCACAGGATGTTCATTCTGATACAGAGTGGGGCAAAGGTCACTGTTTAAGGGGCTAAAGATTCTGTCTCTCCGCCTTGCTCTAGCCCTTCCCTTTTTTTTTAAAGCAAGTTCTTTCAGTGTGTAGTCCTGTGTGTATTGGAACTCACTACGTAGACCAGGACCAAACTCACAGGGATCTGCCTGCCTCTGCCTTCTGAGTTCTGGAACTAAAGATATGGGCTACCACTTTTTTCCCCTCCCAATTTTATGTGAATGGGTGTTCTGCCTGCTTGTATGAGCAGGTACCACTTATGTGCAGTGCCTGAGGAGGCCAGAAGGAGGCGTCCGATCTCCTGTGCTGTGTATTGCTGTGCCTCATGGTGCTGGAAATCAAGCCAAAGTCCACAGGAAGCACAGCCAGTGCTGTGCAGCTGCAATCACAGCAGCTCTAATCAGTTAGTCAGCCTTTGCAGACACAGTTTCTTTCCCAGAATTCTCACTCACATCCAAGACAACTGTCCCTCGGACATTTTTTCTCGCTATGGGGTGAACTTTTAGATCTGGGTTGGTGCGGTCTCACTTGTCCTCTTAGAAGTGATTTCTCCTGAGACAAATTCTAAACAAACGTGCTGCAGGCACTGTGGAGCAGATAGGAAATGCTCTTTCCTGCAGGCTGACCTGAGAAGGTGAGCTCTGGCGGAGAGAGGGAGCCAACTATGGAGTATTAAGAAGAAGGGGCTTGGAGAGGAAAACAACTCCAATTCACAGCTCCTAACAGGAATCAGGCTTGGAATGTTCTGGAAAACCCCAAAGGGGTGTGCGAGAAGGGAGGACATGGAATGAGGGGAGGGAAAGGGTTAACTAGCCAGCCTAGCTGAAAGCGAGAGCTTTAAGGTTGAGAGTTCCTGGGTCAATGATAAGGAGGAGCTCACCAAGATGGTTGTGTGGGTAAAGGAGCCTGCTGGCAAGCCTGACAACCTGAGTTCAATCCCCAGAACCCATAAGGTGGAAGGAGAAAAATTAACTACTACAAGTTTTCCACTGACCTCTATGTTTACAGTGTGGCGATGTGAGCCTGCATTCATGCACACACAGCTTACAAATAAAGATGTAAAAAGTAAATTAGAAAAAAAAAAAGTTTGTTTGAATGTCTGTTACACTCCACATGCCTGCTAGACACACAGTGCAAGGCTCCCGAAAGCAGATGCAGATCACAGGGCTCTACACCAAAGACAAAACTTGTGGGGCGACAGATGGGGAGCTCACCTAATTAAGGATGTAAAAGCACTTTTGTGTTCTAAGTTTATTGTTGCCAAGGTCTTAAAAAAATTATCAAAACTAATACTGTTAAAAAAAATTGTGGGGCATCCTTGGGGAGAAAGTTGTTGCCAGGTGTGGTGCACATGCCTTTAATCTCAGCACTCAGGAGTCAGATCACTATGAATTTGAGGCCAGCCTGGTCTAAACAAATTACAGTCAGCCAAGGGCACATAGTAAGACTATGGATGGATGGGTGGATGGATGGTGGATGGGTGGATGGATGGTGGGTGGATGGATGGTGGATGGGTGGATGGGTGGATGGTGGATGGGTGGATGGATGGTGGGTGGGTGGATGGATGGTGGGTGGGTGGATGGATGGTGGG
>JADRCH010000112.1:485616-497683 GCA_019843965.1 Rhynchomys soricoides
TGGATGGATGGTGGATGGGTGGATGGATGGATGGATGGCTATGGTTGAATGAAGAGAAGAGGACCATGAGCTGTGGCCCTGACTCTGATGGCAGGGAGGACAGGAGGGATGGCAGCTAATGGACAAATGCTAACCTAAATTCATACAGCTAGAATATGCTGAACCTAGGTTCAAAACTCAGGCTTAGTTCAGATTTTTTAAAGATTTATTTTCCTGCAGGGCAGTGGTGGCTCATGCCTTTAATCCCAGCACTTGGGAGGCAGAGGTAGGCGGATTTCTGAGCTCGAGGCCAGCCTGGTCTACAGAGGGAGTTCCAGGACAGCCAGGGCTACACAGAGAAATCCTGTCTCGGGGGGAAAAAAAAAAGATTTCTTTTCCTTGCATAATGTTTTTATAAAGTGATTTAATTTATTTTAATCATATTTATAATGTGAAAGTATAAGATGATGATAATATTGGCTTCTAAAGTTTTAGCCTAAAAAATAGCATTTTAATTATTGTAGAAATGTCTACAAGTAATTTCACAATTGATTAATTCTGTATTTAATTTTGACATGTTTCTCATAATTCACCATTGTATATTATTATACATTATATATATTGTGATAGATATCCCACCGTACATACATATTTTTGTCAACACAAATTCCTAGAAATAAGTTTACTAGATAAAATTTTATGCACAATTTATACTTGGGTACATGTTAGTAAACTGTTCATTAGAAAAAAAGATTTATTTTCCTTTTGCTCATGTATAGGCTTGTGTGTTTGTGTGAATATATTCCCCATGTGTAGTTGAAAGACCCTGGAAGAAAAATGCCCCTAGACTCAGCACTAGAGCCCTAGGCCACCCAGGGGCCTGAGATGGGCTAAACTCACCCCCCTTAGACAGTTCTGAGAATGGTTGTTTTTACCTTGTTCCAAAAACAGGCCGGCCATGAAATGTCATGATGAACTCTGTTCTGAAAATTGTTTTGGGAAAGTAGTAGTTTTGACTTGACTCCTATCCTGTTGATCAACCAAAATGTTACAGTGACCTCTGTTTTGAGCCCCTCTGTTCTTTCCCATGACGCATGTTCCCCCTGCTCCCCCTTTTGCTTTGTGGTTTTTCCCTATGAATACCCCTAACTTCAGCTGCTCGGGGTCGATCTCCTCTGCCCCTGTGTGGGTTATGAGCTCGACCCAGTGCACTGCCTCCCCGAATAAACCTCGTGCGCTTGCAGCAAGTTCGGTTTCTCGTGAGTCATTGGGGGGTCGTGTCTTCCCGTGGCTTGAGTGAGGGTCTCCCCAATTCGGGGGTCTTTCATAGTGTGTCCTGTGGAGACCAGAAGAGGGTATTAGATTCCCTAGGACCTCTGGGACCTGTGTCTTCAGCAACGGGGGCTACTCTCCATCTCTGGAGGGCAACCAAGGGCAATATTGATAGTCTAGACAACAAAAGAGGGCTTCTCATGCCTGGTGGAGGGTTTTGTTAAGAGGTCTTTGGCTCTTGGAGAGCATTGTCAGCCCAAGTGGGAAAATTTCATTTGAAATATATATGTATATGTAAGCACAGAGTTACAGAGTTACAGCGCACAGATCAGCAGTTTTAGCTGGATACTTAATAGATGGATTCCTTATTAGGTTTTTCAGATATCCTCATTGTCATTTTGCTTCCCTCCTCAACATGGACCTGACCTAAACCTGACCTGAGCAAGGAGGACACCAACAGACATGCTAATGTGGATGAAGGAGAGCTCATGAAGCCTCAACCCCAGACAAAGAACAGCAAAGATACAGAGAGCAGAGAACAGCCTCACCCTGGGTAGAGCACAATTAGTTATCTAGTAGCAAACGTCAGCCTTGAACACATGCACACAAGCAACTGAGCAGGTTGTATCTATGTGCTTAATAATGTCTATTACCTACATATATGTACGTAGCAAGAAATACAGAAAAAACGGAGCCATGAATTGGAAGGAGAGCAAGGGGGAACATGTGGGGGAATTTGGAAACAAAAAGGAGAAATGATGTAATTGTATTGTAATCTCAAAAAATGTGAAAAAATAACTCGGTGCTAGTATTTTATGTTATTAATACTTCCTGAGCAAAGGACTTTTTTAGTTCTCAGGGGTGTGGGAAGGGAGAACAGACACCATGGAAAACCCCTTCATTCTCGTCATCTTCTTCAGAAACAAGATCACATCCTTATGTCCTCAAAGAGCCCTGGGGCCTTATGCAAAAAAGCAAAAGAAAAAGAAAGCCAGGAATGGGTTTGTTTGTTTGTTTGTTTGTTTTGAGACAGGGTTTTAGCCCTGGCTGTCCTGGAACTCACTCTGTAGACCAGGCTGGCCTTGAACTCAGAAATCCGCCTGCCTCTGCCTCCGCCTCCCAAGTGCTGGGATTAAAGGCGTGCGCCACCACTGCCCATCGAAAACCAGGAATCTTAATTTGTTTGATATAAATATAGAAATCAGGGGAAAGGAGTAATCAATGGACGTGGGTTGGTACCTTCCTCTGTTTCTTTTGCTTTTAGTTTATTGATCTTTCCTGTTGGGGCTCTATGGACTGTTATTTCTAAATAGACCAGCTGACATTTTTGTTGATAGATGACAATATCCTTGCTACAGTCAGATCAGGAACAAGGCCTTGGGTTCCATCTGCAATACTGGTAAAAATATGTGGGGGTGAGATGGTGGTGGTGGCGGGGATGAATTTCCTGATTTAGGCTGGCAGGATGACCTCTGCCTGTGACTGAAGCCAGGTCATGTCTCAAACAACAGAGAAACTGAAATAGGCCTATGCCTCTTGCTGCATAACTACTGGCCCAAGCAACCCTTATGTCCACCCCTCTTCTTCAGTTACCCTGTCAGGAAGCACCCCTGCAGGTCCCACATTCCAACTACTGGGAGGGTACCCCTGTATAACAATCCCTCCTCGTCACCAGAGCAGGTGTGCAGGAAAAGTGTACAGCTATGACTAAGTGCACACTACCAGGTCTACATGAATCATCACTAGGGACAGTTCTGGAACACTCCTGTCAGGAGAGTTGGCTCAGTGGTTAAGAGTTGTTGTTCTTTCAGAGAACCCAGGTTGGATCCCTAGAACTTACATGGCAGTTCACAGTTGGCTGTATCTCCAGGGTCTACAGTCCACTCCACACCCTTCATACCCCAGGAGGGAGGGGTCAAACGCTCCGAATCTATATGGATCCAGATGAGTTGGTGGCAGGAGGGCTCCAGGCAAGTCTACCATAGTGGTCACAGCCAGTCTCCCAGAACTGCCTTTCTCCCCATATCTGTACCTAGCATACACTGGACGAGTATCCATAGAGAATGGAGCCCCCTGCTGACCTCCTCAGAGAACTTCAGAGCTGTCTGTGGGCAATCTAAGGAGCTCTCCAAGCCCATCTCTGCTGTCACTGACTGGGGATACAACTTGGGTGAACACTGATTGTTTTAAACAATAACAAACTTGACAGGTCAAGCATGGTGACTTACACCTTTAATCTCAGCACCCAAAAAGAGGTAGATGAATCTCTGGTCTACACAGCAAGTTCCAGGCCATCCAGGCTGTCTTAGTCAGGGTTTCTATTCCTGCACAAAACATCATGACCAAGAAGCAAGTTGGGGAGGAAAAGGTTTATTCAGCTTACTCTTCACATAGCTGGTCATCACCAAAGGAAGTCAGGACTGGAACTCAAGCAAGTCAGGAAGCAGGAGCTGATGCATGGAGGGATGTTTCTTACTGGCTTGCTTGCCTCTCCTGGCTTGCTCAGCCTGCTTTCTTATAGAGCCCAAGACTACCAACCCACAGATGGTACCACTCACAAGGGGCCCTCTTCCCTTGATCACTAATTGAGAAAATGCCTTACCGTTGGATCTCATGGAGGCATTTTCTCAACTGAAACTCCTTTCTCTGTGATAATTTCAGCTCGTGTCAAGTTGACACACAAAACTAGCCAGTTCACAGGCCAACCAAGGCTGGTGAAATCTTGTCTCAAAAACAAACAAACACCCAACCAACCAAAACTGTAACAAATGCCAGGCATGGCTTTGCATACCTTTAATCCCAGCACTTAAGAGGCAGAGGCAGGTGGATCTCTGAGTTTGAGGCCAGCCTGGTCTACAGGGTAAGTTCCAGGACAGCCAAGGCTACACAGAAAAACCCTGTCTCAAAAAAAATGGGGGCGGGGGGAGGAAGGCACAGGGAGTGACTGACTGAAACCCATCTTGTCACCAACTTGTCTGGGTCTGTCCATGCAGAGGGTGAGTTTTTCTGTGGAGAGACACAGCCTGAAGAATGGGCTTCGTCTTGGACTGTCCTGAAAGTGTCCTGGAGATCATTCATGGTTCCCTAGTAGCTTGCCTGGCCTCTTTACTGGTCCCGTTCTATTTTTAGGGATACATATTCCTGCATCCTTACCCTTGTCCGTGCCATTTAGTGGGTTGCAGCACAGGATCCAACTGGCAGGTGTGTAACGGGTTATGCACTATTTAGGTCTGTGCAGTAACACTCTATAATGTTAGCACAATTGTTTAAAGAAGAACAAGCAATCACCTAGTAACTTGTTGCTCAGGGGGTGCCCCCACTCCTTTTCTTTTTTCATTCTACTTTATGTGTATGGGTGCTTTGTCTGCAATGTATGTCTGTGTTCTAAATGTATGCCGGCTGCCAGGGAGGCCAGGTTACATGTGTTCAGAGTCAAAGTTACAGATGGCTGTGGACCTCCATGTGAGTGCAGGAATTGAACTCAGGCCCTCTGAAAGATCATCCAGTGCTCTTGACCATGGAACCAACTCTCAAGCCAACTGACACTCCCTATTCGTAAGCACCATGTGACTGTATAAAACTGGGCAGGGAGGGTTGCAGGTACAGCTTGCCTATTGCCTCAGTATGCTGAAGGCCCTGGGTTTCCCAGCAGGGAGAGAACCAAGTGGGGGCTGAGAGGAACAGACACAAAACAAACTAGGAGATACTGCTTTTTAAAACTGAAAAGAAATTACAGGGCGGCAGTGGTACAGGCCTTTAACCCCAGCACTGCAGAGCCAGGCAGATCTCTGTGAGTTTCGAGGCCAGTCCCATCTATAAAGTAAGTTCCAGAACAGCAAGGACTATATAGGAGACCCTTTGTCAATAAAATAAAATAAAAAATAAAACTAAAAGGTAAAAAGGAGAGGGGCTGGGGATGTGTTTCAGTAGGTAAAGTGATTTCCCAGCATTCATAAAGCCCGGAGTTCAATACCCAGGATCATGTAAACTAAGTGCCTGTCATCTCAGTATTTGAAGACAGTCAGTCATAGGAGGAACGCAAGTTGGAGCCCAGTCTAGGAGACATAAACTTGTCTAAGAAAAGAAGGAAAGAGGAAAGAGAAATCACTGCCTGAGAATACTTGACAGCAGCGTCTAACCATGACTTGTGTCTGCAATATAGAAATGTCTCTCCTATCTCAGTAAGAGGAAGATAACCTAATTCTAAAAATTATAGTTAATTTGAGACAGGACCATGCTGTGTAGCACAAGATAGTCTCAAATTCAGTGCATCCCAGTCCAGACTTGAACTCATGAACCTCCTCTTGCTTCAATTTCTGAGGGCCGGGATTATAAGCATATGGAACTAACTACAATTTTTGAAAAATGGGCAAAAATATAAAGAAAAAATTCACTGAATCTTCTGACTAAACTTTAGGAACAAACAGATTAAGATCCTTTAACACTCTCAAGCTGAGGAGCACTCACAAACTGAGGAGCATTGGGCTTATGGCTTCACCTCAACGCTCTGAGTCTCATCTGCTTCCTCAGCACCATGGAGAAATCAGGTAGTAAATGAAGAGTTGGGACTAATGTATGTAGGGATGCCTCGATGCCATCCTCGTCTTCTTTGCCAAATCATGGGTTGAGACACTGAACAAGGACTGTGTGGACTGGGTGAGAGACTCAGGTACTTGGCAAGCATGGAGCAGCAGAGATAAATGTGCTCAGAGCAGGGCACTGGAGCTGGAGAGCCTGAAGCCACTGCAAACTGCGGGGCAGAGGCCAGCAGAGGTGAGGGTGGGAACCGGAAAGCCAGAGCAAGACTGACTGCATCAGAACAGGAAAACAGAAACTGCTCAAGGCATCCCCAGGCTGCTGACTTCTACAACCCCAGCACCTGCAGAATAGCAGCTGGAGTTCTATACCTTAGAGACAGTCTGTGCCAGACAAGCCTCTGAAGAACAGAGACCTGATAGGGAGAGGCCTGCAGTAGCTGGAATTAGCTGAGTATAGGTAGACCATATATAGGGCCCCAAAGTACTGGTGGTGGCCTGGGGTTGCTGAAACCCCGCTTAACGCCATAACCTTGAGCCCAAAAAGGACCACAGGCAGCCAGGCCTCCAGGGGGAGTTCAGAAGTGACTTCATGTTCCCCAGAGCATCAACGCCTCCCATCTTGCACACACCTGCTTATAAATCAGACCCAAGACATTCATCGGGTCTCAGCATTACGAGAAGCTGGACATTTCCAGCTTGGTTCTGACTTCATGTAGACAGCCACAGCCTGCAAATGCATCAGCAGCAAAGCAAGATGGCTCATCTAGACAACAGATGGAGTCAGACACTGTCACACACTTAAACATACAAGTACGTAAAAGGAAATGTGAGGGTGGAAGTTTGAGGCCAGTTGTCTCAAAACAAGAAAAAGGTACCTGAGAGATGGCTCAACACTTGCTTCTCTTGCGGAGGACCAGGGTTCGCTCCCCACTCAGGTGGCTCACATCTGTAACTCAAGTTTCCAACACCCTCTTCTGGTTTCCAGGGGCTAACACTACATACACGGTACATATATGCAAGCAAACAAGTAAAATCCTAAAAGACAAACAGCCCCCTACACACACACACACAAACAAACCAAAACCAGCAGATGAATGCTGTGGGCCTAAGGCCTCTTCATGTGGGAAGGAATGGTGGGTGTGTCAGACATTCTTGCAGAATAAAACCATTCGTTTTCGCCTAGTTGGGTTTTTGTTGTTTGAGGAGTTAAGACAGACCTCATGTAGCCCAGGCGATCCTTAAACTTGCTAGGTAAACTAAGAATGATTTGAATTCCTGATCCTCCTGCTTCCACCTCCCAAGTGCTGGGATTACAAGCATGTGCCACCACAGCTGGCTGCTGTTTGATCTGGGGGGTCTATGAAACTCAAGGCAGTCCTGAAGTGCTGGAATAACATGTGTCCCACCACACCCCATTTGGTTTATTTTAGCAGTGTTTAGACAACACTCTACTCCTTGTCCCCATGTATCCCCCAGATGCCCATGGCAGAACCCAACACCTCAGACCTTACCCAGAGAGTCCAGATTCCCTGCTTCACCTGGCTGCTTTGGAAACAGACAGCAGTCAAGTCAGATGTGTTGAATGTGATGTTGTCACCTACAGCTTTGACCTTAAGGCCTTTTTTTAAGTTTGCCCATGACACAAGGATACTCCAGAGTAAGAATGGCTGTTGTTAGTTTTATGTAAAGTCATTTGGGAAGAGGGACTCTCAATGAAAAAGCCTCTGTAAGATTGGCTGTAGTGCACTAAACTGATGACTGATGGGAAGGGCTCAGCTCACTATAGGCTGAGTGTAGGCCATTCTACCCCTGGGCTAGTGGTCCTGGGTGCCATCAGAGAGCAAGCTGAGCAGGCCAGTAAACAGCACTCTTCCATGGCCTTTGCTTCAGTTTCGGGTGGCTGGCTCCCACCAGCTTAACAATGAACTAAACTCTTTCCTTTCCATGATGCTTTTGGTCATGATGTTTTCTAGTTTTTTTGTTTTGGTCAAGACAGTGTTTCTCTGTATATTTTTGGCTATCCTGGAACTCACTTCATAGAACAGGTTGACTTGAGAGATCCTCCTGCCTCTGACGGGAGTGCTGGGATCAAACGTGTGCGCCTCCACCACTTGGCTTAGGTCATAAATTATCATAACAAGGAAAGCATTGACTAAGACGCCCTTCAGTCCCCCCCCCCCCCACTGGGTTCAGACATCTGCATCCCTTTATCTAAACAGCCCCAAGGGAACTTGGATGACATGCTTGAACTTCTGACGCTCCTGCTGGGATAACAGGTATGAGCCACCAAGCCATGGCATCCTCTTTAGTCTTCTCAAGGACAGGGCTGCTCCTGTCAACAGGACAGGGAAAAGCTGGCTCACTTCCGCTGTCTTCCACGCTCTGCCTCTAAGGCTATCTAGTGGAGAACACTGTGGGAAAGGTAGTTTAGGTGCTGGGTAACATGTCTGTGGTACAGACTCAATGGAAGAAACAACCACCAAGCTAACAATCAGGGAGTGGGAACCCAAGAAGCCCCGAGGGAAAGGACTCCCAAGGTGAACTGCTTTCTTCCAGTCTTCTGCACCATGATGTTCAGCCTCACTTCAGGCCCACAGCAGGGAAAAGAGGGAAGCAGTGTCTGGGGCTGGTACATGGTAAAGTAAAAAATAAAAAAGGCAGCAGGGTTGGAGTCAGACAACAGAAGATCTCAAGTAGCAGCTGGGCACGGTGGCACACCTCATAACCTTAACAGTCAAGGGGTTGAGACAGGCGGACTTGATCAAGGTCAGATTGAGCAATTTATAGAAATCACCAAGAAATAGACGTTTAAGAAAGCGGCAGGGAAATGGTTTGGCTGGTTGAGGCGCTCGCTGTCAAGCCTGACCACCAGAGATCAATTCCCAAGATCCACACGACAGGAGATAACTGACAGTCACTCTGACCTCCATATGTAAAACCTGACATGTGAGAGCACACATGTCACAATCAAATCAGTGTCATTTTTCCTACTTTTAAAGGTTAGGGATGTAGCTCAGTGGTGGAGTTGCTTGATGCAAGGCCTTAACAGAATTCTCCCAAATTCTTCCACACACACACATACACACACATACACACACACACACACACACACACACACACACAGAGCAAACCCGAAAACTGGGCTGGGCTCTTCCAGCAGGTGCAAGCCCCTGGGTTCCACTGCACTCCCAGGAGTAACAACACAAAGTGGACTAAATGGGAAAACCACTCAACTTAGGGTGAGTGGGAGGGAAGGCTGGATGAGTGGTGCAGGGGAAGAGAAATGAACCAAATTAAGCAACAACAAAGATCAAAGGCAGAAGTAGGCAGATCTCTAAATCCAAGGGTAGCCTGGATTTAGCTCTTTCTAGGCTGGTCTGGACTACAGAGACTCCATCTTTAAAGAAAAAAAAAAAAGTGGCATGCTAAGCCATAAACCCTAAAAACACTGTTAGGTGTAAGAAGCCAGACAGAAGAGATCACATTGAATAGTTTCCATTTATCCAAAACACCCAGAGACAAGGTATCAGCAGGAGTCACTAGGGCTGGAGAATAAGGACCTGTGTGGGTGCTTTGCCTCTGCATTGTCTGAACCACCTGGACACCTAGAGCCTGAAGCTAGAAGGCATCAGATTCTCCTGGAGGTATAGACGATTGTGAGCCCATGTGTAGGTGCTGAGAATCAAGCCTGGGCCTTCTAACTGCTCGGGCATTTCTCAGGCCCCCTTTTTAAAAAATTACATTGTAGTTTTATTATTGGAGAAGCAGTGGAGAAGAAGGCAGTTTTCCTAGCACTTGGGAGGCAGATGGATCTAAGTTCAAGACCAGCCTGGTCTACATAATCAATTCCAGGACAGCCAGGGTCTAAGAGAGACCCTATTTCAAAACAACAAAAACCCATCCCTACAATTACTGACTTTGTGCCTACAAAGTTCATGGTCGTACCACCCAGAATATACCCAGTCTCAAACCTAAGCAGGGTTGGGCCAAGTTAGTGCTTGAATGGGAAGACCATAAGGAACTCTATGGCAAAACCCTAACAGAGGTTCTAAAGTGGGTGTGGCTATCCAGACAGTGGGTGGGCATATATATTCACTTTCTACCGGTGCTTTATTAAATGACCACAACTCAAGCAGCTTGACACACATTTATTATCTTACAATTCTAGAGGGTACAAGTCCAAAGTGGGTTTCACTGGGTTATCACTGTGGGTTGCACTTGTCTGGGAAGAACCTGTCTTCTGCCTTTCCCATCTCTCCAGGCCACCTGCACCCTGACACACTCCTCTCTTCCAGCTTTCAGAGTTCTCTGCTCGATTAGGAGTCAGTTCCTTTTCCAGCATAAGGACTCCATGATTACAATGGTCCCAATTATCAAAAGTAATCTCCCAGTCTCAAAATTTCTCAATTTTCCTGTCTCGAAAAACCAAAAAAAAAAAAAAAAAAAAAAAAAATCTCAATTTTGCTCAGTGTCATGGTGCACGCCTTTAGTCTCAATGCTTGGGAAGCAGATCTCTAGTGAGTTTCAGGCCCTCCAGGGCTACATAGTGAGACCCCATCTCAAAAAATTAAAAAAACAAAACAAAACCTCAACATCACTTCTGCACCAACCCCTTTCCCTCAGTCACATAAAGCATAAATATTCACACAGTCCGGGGCTCAGGATGTGGGTATCTTCAGGGACCAATATTTTACCTCCTCCTGGGTTTTTTCAGGGAAGTGCACTCAGAAACCAATGAGGGAAGAAATCAGCTTTAGATCAGCCAAGTCTGAGGAACCTAGAGGATACCTCGGTGTCTCTCACCAAACACTTGTGAACAATCACTCAGGCCATGTGACTGGATTTTACTCATCCTAAGACACCAGGTTTTCACTGCTAAGTATCTCGGAAAGCCGGTTCCTCTTTAACCAGTAATACCTACAAGTATCTGGAGGGTTCTTACTGTCTCAGTGACACACCAAGTCAGACGTCTTACCACTAATGGGCTTCTTGAAGTCAGAGCAATTGTAAGCCAGGCTTGCAGTAACAGGTCTGATTGTTAGACCAGTTGGAGATCTCTGCCTCAAATACCTGCAGCCAAACCTGGGCCGAGCCCCTACTTCCCAAGTTCTTAGCCTGGATCCCACTAGCCTGTAGCTTTTGGGGTGCATCTTGTAGACAGACAGGTAAGCACAGAGCAGCACTGATAGGGTGAAAACTGTTAGGTCCTGTCTGCCTCCCACAGCCCTCAATTGCACTCCGGATTCCTGGAAGGGGGTCAAACCAGAGTTGTTCCCTCAAGGCACTAGCCCTAAGCCCGAGATGTGGGAGCCTAGGAAATGTATACTATAATGCCTGAAAGGTCAAGCAAGAGAACACTTTATGCCAAGAATGGTCAGGGGAATTAGCTCCATGGGTCAGCTCTCTAATTTACTGGGAGATCTCCAGTATGTCACTGCCCTTGCCTCTCTGTGTCACAAGGTGGCCCAAGTAACCCTGAAGTGCTCCCAAGTTTATACTTCACCTAAGAGCTATGGAAACTACTGCAGGGTGTGAGGGGTAGAAAAGTCAGACTAGGGAGAAGAGGAGAATCCATGTTTAAGAGAATCTCTCAATAGGATTGCAAAGTCTTCCCAATGTCCCAACTACCAGAACAGAGAATTTGAGGTCCTAAAAGCCAAAGATCAGCAGAACAGGAACTTGCAAGGGAGACTGGAGAACAGAGTGACTGGAGGGAATTTTAAACAGCAAATAGAAGTCTAAGTAGGAAAGTCACAGAACACTTAATGGGGCCTACCTCTGCCTCCAAGAGTGGGAAACAAAACTGAGGTGGTCCAAGATACCAGAGAGAAGCCATGTGAGGAACTCTCTTAGGAAGAAACACTCAAGGACCTACCAGGTGAAGCCAAGAGGAGCTATGGAGAAGCCCTGGCTCTTGGCCATCAGCACAATCAAGGCTTTTATTTGGGAAAGAGACAATGGCTTTAGAGTGCCCTCCAGTATCCTCACTGCCCAGGGCAGCTGGGGCCTCCTCTGCCAAGTCCAAGAAAGAAGGGGCTGCCATACTGGGCCCTTAGCAGGCTCACGTGTAGAGATCAAAATCAATGCGCTTGGAATTGTAGAACTGACCGCCCGGGGGGTCCAGCTTCCGGCAATAAACACCATCCGGGAAGTAACCTTCACTCACCCAGGTCTGTAAGAACAGAGGACAAAACTGAGGCAAGATGACAGAAGCTAGGTTGGACAGACACAGCAGGAGGGGCTTACCTGCATCTGGGCACTGGTAAAGGGTAGGGTGG